>OX359280.1:29059979-29339979 GCA_947179155.2 Hedera helix | reverse complement strand
TATACATCTTTTAAATCACCAACATGGTCCAATAATGATCAATACTTACATTTTATTTGGGTCACATGTTTGGGTCATTAAATTAATTCCCTTTGGGCTTCATTACAAGTTCAAATGGGCTACTAGTTAAATTAATTAATCCTACCAACCTTTGGGCTATCAATTAATTACAACATGGATACATGTTAGTTCCCAATGACACGATAGAAATCTAGAAGGGGGGGGGGGGTTGAATAGATTCTTTTAAAATTTCTTCTATTTGAAAAGATCTCACTTAATTAATTCTTAAACAGAAGTTTAACACAGCGGAATATGATTTAGTTATTCTTTTCTTGAAATGTTAAAGTAATAATTCAACAAACAATTATATGGCAGATATAGCAAATGAAAGACAGAATGAGAGAGACTCTGGGTTTTAAGTGGTTCAGAGCACACAATACTCCTACTCCACTGTTCTGCTCTTCCAGCAGCAAATCCACTAAGGATACTTTTACAATATCTGAATCACTAAGATTCCTTCAAGACCCGCAGTCTTGGAATTTTAGTTCACAAAGAACTTTACAAGTCTAACAGACTTGCTTACACTAGTTCACAAAGAACTCTCCAAGTCTAACAGACTTGCTTACACCAGTTCACTAAGAACTCTTCTGGATTGATGTATATTTGGATGTGCTACTAAGTTGCTTATTAGCTTGAGTGTTTGAAGGGCTTAGTAGCAATGCAGGCTTTCTTATCAGTTCAATCTTTTTCACTTCTTGCGTTTTTCTTTTTTTTTGTAGTGCTACTTTTCTCTTTTGCTGATCTTAGTATTTAAGAAGTTAGGGCTCCAGATTTCATCCCGTTGGATCATTTGCTTGAACTTGTATTTCTTTCCGTTACCTCATAGAGGAGAGCTGCTGTATATTATATTAATATAGCTCATTAAAGCTCTGATGAGATTTTATTTGATCTGACCTGTTAGTCCATGGAAGGTTGTTTCCTTTTTCCTTTGGGACAGATATGTCAGTCGTAGGTTCCCACCAGCTTTTATAGAGTCGTTTGGTCCTTCCAAACTATAGGACTGATATGACACAGTCCTCTGACTTTTCTGCCTTGAAAGTCTTCTTTCTTTTCCATAGTGCGCTTGGGTCAGACTCCTGACTTTTCTGACTTGATCGATTTGCAGAGGCTTCCTTTTTGGTTACTTTGATGAAGATTGAATGCTTGAATAGGATAGCTCCTGATCTGATAATCGTGATGTCTCTTGCCTTTTGCTCAACGACCTTATGTGATCAACTCTACGAATATCCTTGCTGACGTGATTGATCTGTGAAGGATCATCTCTTACTGATCATCGTAGAGTTTACTCAACTGTTAGACTGTTGATCGTAGAGTTTAATTTAAGGTTTCTCGTAAAGAACATAGTCTGTTTGGTCGTAGAGTCTTCTGGACCACAATTGTAGAGTTCATTCTACGATTGGTTACCTTGATCGTAGAGTCTTCAGAATCACAATCGTAGAGTCCATTCTACGATTGGTTGCCTTGATCGTAGAGTCTGTTCAATATCGTAGAGTTTCCTTGACACAAATCGTAGAGTTCTTTCTACGATTTTATTACACCAACAGATCAACCTAACAGTTTTGATCTATCTAAGTCTTAGTACAACACACAAGACTTTTATACAATTAACAATAGATCAACCTAACAGTTTTGATCTTATCTAATACAGCCCTTGTACATAATTTCTAATCATCAAATTTAATCATTCAATGTTCAACAATTATATAAACTACTAGATTAATCCATTGGACCTAGTTTAATACTCATTTGGATTTAAAATATAATTCAATTAGATTTGCTTTAATTAATTATACACCTTGCTTTAATTCTTTAAATAAATATACACATACATAAGTATATCTATTTAATTATCTAATGCACAATTAATTAGTACAAAATTTTAAATTCATTGCTAAATATATATTAATTATATTTACAATGTCTAATGGAATTCGTGGTCATTACATCGGTGGCTCGAAGAAAGAACCAGGATAAGTGCCAACCTTTGTTGCTTGAAGTAGTGGTTATCCATACTTTCTAATTGGCATATCGGGTCAGGACTTTAAACCCCTTTTCTTTTAAATTGATCAGTTTAAAGTAATTCAGAAACAGATCCAAGGCTAGATCGATGTTCTGGTCCTTGCAGTGGGCAATAAAGCAAATTAAGTGGATGTATGAGTTGGGGACTAACTCGAAAAACCTGATTCCCATGAACACAAGGAATTCTGTTATAAAGGGATGAAGGGGGAATCAAACGTCGTGTTTTAAGGTCCAGGTGGGTACCCCTATCCAGCCCCATTTGAGCTGCCAATACATCCTTTTATGGGGTTCAAGGGCTCGAAGCTCGTACTGCAATGGAATCTGGTATTCATAGCGAATGGAGTTAAGTTAGGCGGAGATGATTGTAGAAGGGGTGTTTGCTACCGGAGAATCTTTGTATTTTCTCCGGATTGCATTTTCTTTCTCCATATCAAATGGAGGAGGAAGGTTATCTGGGGCCTAGGAAGAAGATGCTTGACTTTGGGCAACCATGGCTTATGGAGGTTTGAAGGGATTTTGGGAGGGTTTTTTTTTTTTTTTTTTGTGCAAAAATTTGGGGGAAGAATGAGAAGTATGATTTGGGGAAGGTAATTTGGATGGTATTATTAAGAAAATGAGGCGCACGAAGTTCAAAAGACAGCATGTTTTGGTGGGATGTGATGAAGTAATGATGGTCGTGTATCTGTAGTGGGAACTGGACGTTGTTTGGTTATATTCAATGTACGAGGGAACTTGATTATTTGAATTACTCTCCTATTTAAGGTTCTTAAAAGTTGGAGAGTGGGGGGGCAATGTTGGGATGTAATTATTTGGGCCCGTGTATGGTTCGACCCATTTTATTCTATTGGATCAGGGCATGATCTAGTCAATTCGCTTTTACACATATTTGGGAGAGTCAGAGTCTTTTTCATAATAGGATTGTGTTTCCTTATTTAGGGGTGGTAAGAAAATCTAATTTGGGAATGAATCTATCAATCATTAATTGATAGTTATAAGGAGATTTGGAAAGGGACTCCTATTCCTAGTTGTTTTTGGATGGTTACACACCTATATATATGCGGTGCTACATGGAGGGTTGGACTACAACATCTACTACTTACAGAACTATTATTTTTCAACACTTAGGCTCTTCATTATTTTAGAGAAATCTGTAAACACAACCATTATAATAGTGAATTATTCTCTTTTCCTGTGATTTTTTCCCAATTGGGTTTCTACGTAAAATCTCTCGTGTTCTTGCATTAATTTCCTACGATTTATTTGTGTTTGGCATCTATTTTATTCATTGTTTTGTGATTTAAACGAGTGGTACAAAATTTGGCGTTAACAGTAAATAAGTCTTTGGTATTTTAATTTCGTGGTTAGTGTTAAATTATAGTAGTCACTTAATTATAAGTCTTTGGTATTACAGCTAAGATTATTAATTAATCAATTCAAAGTATTGAGATAGTTAGCTTTGTTCTTTACTTCCTCGATCTACAACGAAGAGAATCAGCAGCTACTCCTAAGATTTGAATATGAAAGACCAATGCCAGATTAAGGCTCCTTAGCTTTTCCTTTATTCTCTATCTTCATTGCTCTTTTTACATAGACTAAGGTTATATTTGTTTACCTCTTAATACCTCCACATCTGAATCGATAGGAGGATAAAGTTGTTTGTTAAAATTTTGCTCGTCTCTTATTACCTCTTAATCGGTAAGAAATAAAATTAAGTTCAAATATTAAGAGTTGTCACTTAATGATTTTTTTTTTTTTTTGTTATATAAATACATTCAACAATATTATTCACTCCTTTTTATTAAATTGAATATTTAAAATTTTTAAATAAAATTTTACCATTTAAAATGGTAAAATACTATAATTATGATATTGTATACTTTTTAGTTATCAAATAACTTTTTAGATTCAAATGTTGTTTAACTCAAATGATCTAATTCATTAAAATATACTAACTATTTAGATATTAATTATTCAATTTTATCAAACACCAACAAAAATGCAAAACTTTCCTCTATGCTTGTGCAGTGTAATGATTTTGTCTTGAGTTTGACTAATTAGTAAATCTATAATATAAAACAGAGTGTCTCAAATCCCAAGGCTTCAACATCCAACGACCTTAAATCAATTTAGACTTCAACATCCAACGACCTCAAATCAATTTAGGCTTCAACATCCAACGGTCACTAATCTATCTCTTATTTTCCCCCACCCCAATTCAACATCTTTTTTTCAAAAATCTATTCACTCACATTTTTCGCTCAAATCAAATTCATCACTACACAATAATAATAATAATAATAATAATAATAATAATAATAATAATAATAATAATAATAATATAGTAATAGTAATAATAATAACAATAATTATTATAATAATAGAAATAATAATAATAATAATAATAATAATAATAATAATAATAATAATAATAATACTATTACTGCTGCTACTACTACTACTACTACTACTACCACCACCACCACCGCCGCCGCCACTACTACTACGACCACTACTACTACGACCACCACCACTACCACTACCACCACCACCACCACCACCACCACTACCACCATCACTACTATTACCACTACTACTACCACTACCACTATTACTACTACTACCACCACCACCACCACCACCACTACTACTACTACCACCACCACCACCATACTACTATAATAATAATAATAAAAATAATAATAATAACAACAACAACAACAACAACAACAACAAAACAACAACAACAATAATAATAATAGTAATAATAATTATAATTATAATAATAATTGATTTGTAAGTTATTTTATATTGCAAAGAGTCTTTAGGTAATAGATTATTTTTGGTGTCTGAAGGCTAAGAATAATAAAATAACAATAATAATAATAATAGTAATAATAATTATAATTATAATTATAATAATAATCTCTTTGGTGTTTTGCGGGCTATATCGAGAGCAACTATTATAGTAGGCTCTGACTCATCGTATGAAAATCTTTTGTCCAATTTCAAGAAAAAAAATATAGAGGAAAAAATGTTATGGTGATACGATTTAGTTGGTGTTATGACAATACTTTTTTGTTTGGACTTAGAGGGCTCATTTTATACTTTTGGGTATATATGCAAAAGCCTTTTTTTTGAATTTTTATATCTTTTTTCTCCTCATTAGATCCCACCAAATGGCTTGCAGTACTACCATTTTTTCACAGGAAATACTGTTCATGGATCATATTGATCGATGGTTAGAGATACTGGAGGCAAATAAATGCTGCCAAACTTCTCATTCCGTTTTGTCAATAAAGGAAAGGTGTGTGGGATACCCGAAAATACTATATTACACAAATTTGAGCCTGCTATCGTCAATCAATTAATTACTCAAACCTGCCAAGAACTAATTTTAAGTTGGGAATGAGTAGCACACTAATATTTGCCTAAAAAATAAACTATGACTAGATTGAGTATCAATCTTTTTGTATTAATGGTTGGACTCTCAGTTCTATTATGGAACTGAGAGTGCACAACAGTTTTAGATTTTTCAATCTAGAAATATTAGATACAGTACTCAACTGTTATATTAGTTGTATTGTGTCTTCAGGCACGGGTTATCCCTAGTACTATCTTAAAATGTAATCATTAGTGTAAAATTTTATCTTTTAATTAATTATAAAATTAGTAGTGCAAAATTGATCCAAAATATATAATTTTGCACAATTAATTGTACCAAAAGGTAACTGTTTATTATATTATAAAATCAGGGAGTATATATTTTCACATAATAAACTCGATACAATTTTGCATTTTAGTCTTTCCTACTCCCTTTACAATATAAACACACATTACATAGAGAGAATAAGAGCTCTAGACCAAAGAGATTAGTTTTTAATATATTGTTCCCATAAATAGCAAATCGATCCATTCCATGAAGATATTGGAGAATTGGTCCCAAAAAAACTTATAAAAACCCTAGGGTTGCATGCTTAAACCCTAACTCTGACAGAAAATTAATTAATAAGCTCAAAATTTTAGCAAATTAATACTGTTTATGGGCGGATTCACCAAATTAGCCCAAGCTTGTACTAATTTGGACAATTTGTCCATAAACAAATATTAAAGGGACAAGTTTATACACATAACAACCAAACATTGCATTCAACATTACATCCATCTACACTATTAAAAAGTAGGGTATGACACGGATTCCAATGTCATGTCCCACTTTTTAATAATATAAATAAATGTATTATAGATTTGATGTAGTGTTTTGTTGTCCATGTTTAAGATATAAAGCGAATTTTTGAGACATTATAGATATCATGTTAAGTTAATCTAGCAATGTTATTATTCAAGAAACCCCAACTCTTGTTCTTGACAATGTTTGTGATAAGTGGGAGTAGGCAAATATTTTTGAGTAAGAGGGTCAAAGAATAATTACATGTTTATGTGCATTGAGTTTTTTTTATTATTAAATAATAGTAATTTTTTTACCAACCAATAAATATATATCTTTTATAGTTATAGTGTGATAAATTAATACAATTAACTTTAAAAATATTAATAAAAAAATATTTATACTCAATTGCAAGAAATGAACACGAAAGAATAACATAATATGGAAGAGTGTGTCTACATCTAATAATAATAATAATATTTTACTCATCAAATAACTCAATTCCGTGTCTTTTAATAATAAAACAACTGGCCTTAAACAATGATTATCCTTTTTGACCATTATCGCTTGGTAATGAACACAACATGGTCCCCCACTGGCTTCAACTAATTAATTAGTTCAAATTATTCAAATAAAAGTAAAAGATTAACGATGTACGATGTAAATATGGATAATTGTTGATTTAAAAGATTTAAGATTGTATGTAGTTTGCCTTGTAAAAGACAAATGAACTCAAAGTAATATGATAAATATTATGAAAAATAATTTTCACGAATTCCCATATACAATTGAAACTGATCACATTCAAAATAATATTTCCAGAAAATTATAATTGAACTTCTTTCAATTTACTTTAGCCCTTTGCACTTGGACAATATATATTAATTAGTTAGACTGGCAACTTACAAATACAGAAAAAATGTGTCATTTCAATTTTCTTTCAACAAGTTTTGGTAAATGCTTCTGAGAAGTTCATCAATATGATGATTAGCATATCTACCCAGAAACTCACTTCTAAAAAACGAAATTCTATTCAAGGAAATATCTGAGTATATACAGTCAAAGGAAATTCATTTCCACAGCCGTCAGAGTCTTGTCAAGAGGAGCCTTAAGAAGCATCATCACCTTTATAGGGGGCTCTAAAGGAGGGAATGTAAATTTGGGACAGCCGTTTCCAGTAGAAATTAATTTATAAACGGGTTAAATCACTTTTTTATTATTGGATTCAATCTCATTTTATAAATATATTATTGAATTAATTTTTTTTACAATCACATCACTGTATTAATTTTTTTTTTACAAAACTTCAAGTTTTCTGTCAAATACTATTAACCATTTAATAGAAAAATAACGTAGCGGTATTAATTTACAAATACACCATTGAACTGGAGGTATTCGGACTCATTTTATAAATATATTATTGAATTGATTTTTTTACAATCACATCACTATACTAATTTATTTTTTTACAAAACTTCAAGTTTTCCGTCAAAGATTGTTAACCATTTAATAGAAAAATACCGTGGCTGTATTAATGTACAAATGCACCATTGAACTGAAGGTCGATAATAATAATAATAATAATAATAATAATAATAATAATAATAATAATACCCCCTCCATTACACAAATAAATGAAAAAATAATAATAGTTTTGCTTTTTAAAAATTAATTTGGGCATTTTAAAATTAAATTTTGATTTAATAATAATTATTATTATAATAATAATAATACCCTCTCCGTTACACAAAAAAAGAAAAAAATTAGTTTTGCTTTTTTTTTAAAAAGATCTTTATTTTTATATATATATTTTTTTGTAATGGAGAGGTTATTATTATTATTATTATTATTTTATTATTATTATTTATTTTTTATTTTTTTCTTTCAGTAATTCAATTGTAAATTGACATTTAGTTCAATAATGCATTTATAAATTAATACTGTCACGTCATTTTTCTCTTAAATGGTTAACGGTCTTTGACGGAAAGTTCAAGTTTTGTAAAAAAGATTTAGTACAGGGATGCTATTGTAAAAAAAATCAGTTCAATAATGCATTTGTAAATTAGAGTCGAATACAGTGATAAAAAAAAATAATTTAACCCATTTATAAACCGAAAAACTGAACTAATAAAAAACAACATATGATACAATGAACATTAATCGGGCTGTATTTCTGAATTGAAACACCTTATATATTACAGAATAAGATGGCATAATAAATTCAAGAAAACAGATAACCACCTAGATTTTGAAGGTCATATTCAAATACAGATATCAAGTTCTTCCTATTCATCTCATTCCACTAGCTAAAACAAGAGGGAAATAGGAGAGGACATGAAAAACAAAGAAAAATGGAACTTTATAGAGAATATTGATAAAAAAAAATTGCTTGTTAATTAACAACATTCTTTTAGAATAAGTTGCTTGAAAATTAAAAAGATGAGCCTGAGAAGACTGTTCAAAATTACCCTAAACTTCTCAGTTACTCTTAAAATACTTAAAAAAAGCTTGGAATTAAACTCATTAATTTTAAGGAGATATATATAAAACACTCCATTTCGTTGATCTAATACATCTTCCAGATTTTACCAATTTAAGATGTCTAATTGTGAGGGAACTTTGCACTCTCCATGACTATCAAGACATAAAACTTTCAGAGAGAGAGCATCTGAGAATTCAGGTTTTTCAGATTAGGGATTGATGCAGTGATAAATAATATAATTAGCACTATGTACCCTCGTGTACTTGGTACTATTTTTAGAATGTCGACATAAATTCTTGAGAAAGTTAAAATAAGAACATATTATTAATTTCAGTTGTCTAATGGAAATGGTATACTGAAAACCAGTTTAGGGTAAGACCTATCAGGCTTCATTTTCAGACTTTTTACAATATTATTCTCATAATATATATATAAGCATATATATATATATATATATATATATATATATATATATATATATCTGTTCAAAAACTGCAGCTGGTCATCTCATCTCATCTCAAATGAGTTACATTCTTCCCGTACAAGAGAAAATCTGGGGAAATGAAGAAGTAGGAGAAGAAGAAGATGATGAAGAAGAAGAAGATCCAAGAACGAAAAGTACTAATCATTTGAAAGATTGAAAAATAATTACCTTTAAGTTGTCTCCGATTTGTTCATGTGTACCTTCTACAATATACAATAAAATTTTCATCAATCATCATTTCAAAGAGTAAGAGTAAGGTGTTGTTTGATTGCATCTTAATGGATCTTAACAACTTACCTCTTAATACATCTTAACAACCCATAATTTTATATTAAGAGGTCATCTGAATGGTTTAGACTCATATTTGTATCTTAACTATTCATAAGACCTCTTAATATAAAAATATGGACCGTTAAGATCCATTAAGAGGTTGACCGTCAAGATGTATTAAGATGCAATCACACACAACCTAAGTAATATATTGGCTTCATAAGAAATGTTTAGCCTTTCGATCCATGACTCTAATCTCTAGCGAATCTGGCTCGATTGTTTGGCTACCTTCATAGTTTGATGAAACATCAGTCTCTTCTCTGCTAGTGGAGGGCTTTTTCTTGTCGACTCTCTCTTTTTCAAAGTCTCTAAATTTATATAAATACCTCCCTGTAGCCTCGGCGCAGTCATCAAACCCTAGTGAACTTAGAGCCAATAGATGTCATCTCCATTCACCGGTCTGCGATTCTCCTTGCGACACTTGTCAGATGCCTCACCAGTCACAAAACTTATAAACTCCGATGCGCATTCTTGAATTGTTTCTTTAGCTTCTTTGGAAATCTTGGCACTTGTTGGTAGGATTTTTTTCATAATCCGACCCACATTGGCAATTGGAAGCAATTTATCTTGCTCATCAACCATGTTTGATCTTTTCAATTGCATAAATGTTTCTCTTTAACCAAGGTTCAAATCTATATAGACATCTATGTAGATATGTGTATGCCAATGTGCAAGCATGTGTATATGCAATAATGTATGTCCTGGCAGCAACATGCATACTAGGCATCATCAGGTGGCCTAATTAGGCAAAGGACCAAATCTTGAATGTGCAATTTTAGCTTAATCTCAATGAACTATTGAGGGCATCCTATTTTTGAATCATCTTTTTTCTCCTTATTCGTTAGGTAAATATCCAAAAAATCCAGCAAATTATATTTAAGTTTAAAATGAAGGGGAAATCTGCAAACACTATGATTTAATTTAATAGATGAACATAAGGTTAACCGAATAAAATTTTCCTTCAAAATAGATTAAACTGAGAACTTGACAGATTGCTTTTGCCCAACTATCAAAACCAGCAAGCTTATCAAGATCCAAATTAATAAATAAGCATTTCAATATATAAAAAATTTGAGTGATATTACTCGTGAGTTACAAGGGGGCGGGGGTTTGGAGCTTCCAAAAATACTAAAACCCTGACCCTATAAAAGGCCTATTCTGGTGCAAGTCATATGGTCCCCTCCACCCACTCCCACTTAAGCTTCTACTATTTTTTTCCTCCCAAAGTGAGATGTAGTTTATATAATACAATTTCTACACTTTTTAAATGAATGGACTATATTCGTGGACGTTTGAATGTTTTGAAATGGATACAACCATATAACAGCTATAAAAGAGTTGGTTTGAACCCTATTGCTCCACCTAATGTACTAGTTAAATTACTTAAGGGATTTTCCGTCCTTTAGACTTCAAAGAATGTGCTTTCATTCTACAAAATATATAAATTTGTTAATTTTCCGCCAGATTATGGATATTCGAGGTATAAACGATGCTAGCAACATGCCAATATTTATGTTTAATAATTAAATCAGGAATATGATCATTCTTATACTCGCTATGTCAAGAAAAAAAGAGTATCATTTTCCACTTGAAATCACAAAGAAAGTAGGACATTTTTTCTTCTTTTATTTTTATTATTATTTTTTTAATTTCCTTTTAAGGGGGACGAAAGGGTGTAGGTTAATTGGTACTAGTTCTTCAGACTTATTTGAATGGTTTCAAAAAAATCAACATATCTGTATAATTAAATTTCGATAAACTGTTGCTGGTTATGCTAGTAGTTTACCATGCCTGCTTGATAATATGCTTATAGAATCATATTACAAAAACGCTATGATTATATAAGGGTTTCAATAATCAAATTATCTGTGCGAGTAAGAGAGAGAAAGAGAGGGAGAGAGAGGAACTTGTTGAGCCATATTTTCAGTGGAACACGTCTCAAAGAACTATTATGCCGACTTCATGGATGATCTCTTAGCCTTTATACTTTATTTCCCACAAATTACATACTCTTTTGGTGCCCACTAGAGTTGCTCATATTACTATATATGCCTAGTCTAATATGATTTTTTTTTTTGTTCTATGCATAAAATAATTGTCATATATATACTCCCACTATTCAAGAAAAAGAGTCCTACTATTTTTTCCTTCCATATATATACTAAAGTTTTCTTAAGACATACTTAAACATAATTTTTAATGATAATATTTTCTAATATCAAAGTTTAATCACTGAGATATATTATTAAGATTCTTTTCAATACAAATATATCCTAATTCCTAATATTTGTTAGGCAAATACATACATATATATATATATACTAGAGATAACTCGTGCCTGAAGGCACGATGTAATTAATATAACAGTTGAGTACTGTATCTAATATTTTTAGATTGAAAAATCTAAAACTGTTGTGGACTCTGAGTTCCATAATAGAATTGAGAGTCCAACTATTAATACAAAAAGATTGATACTCAATCCAGTCATAGTTTATTTTCTAGGTAAACATTAGTGTGTTACTCATTCCCAACTTAAAATTAGTTTTTGGCATATTTGAACAATTAATTGATTGACGATAACGAGCTTAAATTTATGTAATATAGTGTTTTCGGGTATTCTACACACATTTCCTTTATTGACAAAATGGAATGAGAAGTTTGGTAGCATTTATTTGCCTCCAGTATCTCTAACCATCAATCAATATGATCCATGAATAGTATTTTTTTATGAAAAAAGGGTAATACTGCAAGCCATTTGGTAGGATCCAATGAGGGAAAAAAAGATGTAAAAATTCAAAAGAAATATTTTTGCATATACCGAAAAGTATAAAATGAGTCATCTAAGTCCAAACAAAAAAGTATTGTCATAACACCAACTAATTCGCATCACCATAACATTTTTTTCTTTATAGTTTTTCTTGAAATTGGACAAAAGATTATCATACCATGAGTTAGAGTCTAGTACAATAGTTGCTCTTGATATAAGCCGCAAAAACACCAAAGATATGACACGTAATTGCCCGTCCTTGAAGGCACGACGAAGATTAAAATTTCAAAAATACTCTATTACCTAAAGACTCTTTGCAACCTCAAATAACTTACAAATCAATTAGAATGAATCTAAATCGTCCCTGTGATTTCCCACCAAAATCAATTTGCATGTGGAAACATAATGACCACAATACCCAAAAAACAGGAAAAGGGCGTCAATGCTAAAATGGTGACCCATGTTGTTTATATGTAATTTTTATTTATTTATTTATTTATTTATTTATTATTATTATTATTATTATTATTATTATTATTATTATTATTATTATTATAATTATTATTGTTATTATTATTATTATTATTACGTTTATTATTGAAATTATTATTATTGTTATTATTATTATTATTATTATTATTATTATTATTATTATTGAAATTATTATTATTATTATTATTATTATTATTATTATTATGTTTATTATTGAAATTATTATTATTGTTATTATTATTATTATTATTATTATTATTACTATTTCTATTATTATTATTATTATTATTATTATTATTATTATTATTATTATTATTATTATTATTATTATTATTTATTATTATTATTATTATTATTATTATTATTATTATTATTATTTATTATTATTATTATTATTATTATTATTAATAATAAAATAATAAAATTGGTACATACTAAACGTAAAAGTGGTGAACCGGTACCGAACCTATACTGAACTGGTACCGAACTAGTCTATTTTATACTGAATCGACCAATTCGATTAACTCAAAAGTCAAAAAAATCGAATTATTTAGCCACCCTAACTGGTATATCCTCGCATTGAATACTCCAATTCTCATAAGTTCTTGGAGATTCTTTCCTCTTTTATAACTTATATATTTTGGCTTATCTATGATTATATTTGTTATTTTTATGACTTCGTAAAATTAAAGTTACATTTCTTGTTGGATTTTTTTATTTTTTTCTTATAGTATCTACTTTGTTAAACTTTTTATCATACACCTATAACTAGATATGTAATTATTTAAATATTTAATTAAGATATATGCTGAATTTCCTAGAATCCGAATTCTCATATTTTAATATTTGACAAATTTTCTTGTTCTTGTATGACGCATCCGTATCCCCATACCTGCAGTGGCGAAGCCACGTATAAGTTTGTGGGGGTCAATTGACCCCACTGATTTTTATTTTTATTTTTATAATATATGGTAAAATTTAAAATGTTATATATAAATTGATCCCACTAAAATTTTATAAAATTTTTAATATACGGGGTTAAATTAAAATTTTATAATTTTCTCACTTAAGTTTCAATCTCATATCATTCATATTTCCTCTATATATGTATATTCATATAATCTTTTTAAACTAATTAATAATATATTTTATATTATTTTTTGAAAAAATAATTATTTATAAATAATTTATTTTTAAAAAAGTATGCTATGGGTATAGAGTGTATATATACATGCATATAAATATATATAGAGTTTACAATTATTATATTATCACTGTAATCAAATATATTTTTTATATATGCAGCCTAAAAGTATAAAATTATTCAAAAAATTTGACTCAGGAGCGTTATCCCCAAACCCCCGCTAAATTATTTATAGTTGCATAATAATTTTGACCCCGCTGAATATTTTTTCTGCCTTCGCCCCTGCATACCTGTATATATTCATGCTTCTTAGGGTATTATATCCGTAATACTACATCTTGCTAGCTATAATACGAGGGGGAAAGAATTGAAAGAGATAATAAGTCAGCAGTCACATTCTAAATTTCTAAACTACATGATTCGTGCGCGTATCAATCTGGTAAATTTGTAACCACTGCTAAGTAAAAATATGTAAGTTTTTTGTTTTATACGAGATGACATTCGTAGCATTTACTACTATGTGGAGTAATTTGAGCCTAAACATGTAGGTATCCTGTTTTAGAAAGTACAGTTAATATTAAGTATGTGAAAAGAAAGCTAAACAAAGCTTCTCTTACCGACACATCTAAGGTTTGAAACTTTATTACGATTCTCAACACAATGCAGCACTAAAGAATTATGATAAACAAATGTGGGTGGGTGAACTTCAATAAAGGGACCTTGAAAAAAGACCTAAAAGGTTAAGAATCTTTTATTGATCTTACTAAAAATATTCATACATTCATTGCAAATTCAAATATTGCAATATCGATTTTGATATATTTCATTCTTCTGATTCTCTATTGATGTAAATACATAATTTTCTTGTAGGGAGAGAAGAATGAATGTATTTCAATTTGTATGTGCACGAGTGAGTTATGGGTACGCACATAGAATCTATAAAAAGATATTCTGACTAATAGGTTGAAGAAAAAAAGATTTTGTCATCTGTTAAACTTAAGCTGTTAAAGAGAAACTACAACAATATATATCATACTATAACACTCCCCTAATGTTTAACCGAAAAAAAAATTTGTACTTAAGATATTGTACACCCAAAAATTCGATACCATCTTCAGTTACAATTTCATTTAAAAGTATAGAGTCCTTAAAACTGTATATTATGCTAACTCTCTCCTGCTGTACCGCCTGTACGTGGTCCATCCAGAATGTGAAAGTAAATTAATTTAATTTGTTTCTTGAGAAATATAACAATTTAATTAACTATACTTTTGTATTTCAACTGTTGAAGAATAATGCTATAATGAAGGAGAAAATATTTTAAAAAGAATAATGTTATGTACATAAACTATAAATAAATTGTGCACAAATCGTATAAAAAAATAGAAAAATATGAAGCGAGACCTAATATTTAATGTTTTACATATTTCTTTAGTAAACAACGTGTTCTATTATTGGTGCTCAATTTTTTTTATAAAGTTTGTGCACATAAGATATGACATCTTCTTTCAAGTCTTTCATCAATTTATTTATTCTGCAAAATTATAGTTTTCCTATCATAATCTAATATTTTTCCGAAAGGTTCTCTCAACATTTCTAGTGTTGTAAAAACAAAATCTCTCCATCAATTACAATCATCACTGTCATGGTGATTTATTAACAAAACTATAACGTCCACCATAATATATAATTATGAACACAATGTAAATAGACACCTAAACATGTTTGGACACTGTTGTCTCCAGTTAGGTGGAGTAATCCAATATAGAGAATCTGGTCGGGTGAACCCGCTCCTTGGGTGCACACCGGCATGGCGGCATGGGTCCCTGACCTAATATCCAACATTTAGTGTTGATACTTTAGCTGGCACTTGGCAGTTTGTACTTTGCTATATATATAGGAAAGACTTGGGTAGTCTTTTGTTGCTGTGATTCCTTTTCCCAGATTATTACTATAGAATTCATGATGTAGCTCTGAGGCATATTTTGTTTATAGTATGAAAATGTAAGAGCTAGCAGTCCATTTGATCAAAGGATCTGTTCACCTTTGTTATCAAACTAAATCAATTAATTAATTGAATTTGCTATTCAAAAATGAATTTTTGGTTGTTTAAAAATTAAAATGCATATTGTACCTCTCGATATATCCAAGTGAATTAACACTGCTTAAGCTTATCACTAACATTTTAATTGCTAAAAAGATATAAAATTAACAATATATCTGTTTTATGATATATCTTGTTCTCCTACTTGTTCAAAATATAGATGAGATACATTGAAATATGAGATTTCGAAAACTATGAATTGAATAAACTTGAATTCAAATATATTATATAACTCGTATGATTATTTTTATCAGCAAAAAAATAAACAATCATTAAAACCAAATAAATACAAATGTAGCTGATCTTCGCATTTTGATCAACAAAAAGAAATATTCAAGTGATGTACTTTCTATATAGAGCTTACCAGAAAAACAACACATTTAGTCTCTGTACTCATGATTTAGTTTTATTTTAATCTTTATACGTTTTTTTTTTAAATCTTCCTACACTATTTTTTAGATTATTACTTTAGTCCTTACTGCTCCTCATTAAAAATAATATAACATGGCATTAAAAAAAGAAAAAAGATGACGAGATGTCATTTATATCTCATGCATATGAGATTAAGGACAATAACGTCTTTTACCCATATTTTAGTTTCAAGAAATAAAATATCTAATATACTTTTTTTCCTAGTTAGTTTGAAAAAATTTAAGTCTCAAAATTGATATTAATTTTTTTTTTATTTTAGTTAAGAACTAAGAATTATTACTAATTCTAAAAATGTTAGTTTAAAAATTAAAATAAACTTATACAAGAAACTTAAAATTCAAATTTTGCAAATTAAGTATGATATTGATTAAACTACGAAATCCGATTTTCAAGATTTTAAGGGAGATAATAGTCATTTGATATTAGATATACTGTTACTCACACATTTATTCTCATATTTACAATCTCCTTTAGTGTTACTGGCTTATAACCATTGAAAGGCAGATTTAGAGGTCTCAAACTTCTGCATATTTGTTAATTTTTAGATATTTTGGAGCACCCAAATTCAATAATTGAACTTGACAAAACACAATATTAATTACTATCAAATTCATTTACTAGTTTTTAACAAAATGGGTAAGTTAGATTTTTTATGATGAAACAATTTGACCATAATTTGCCATATTATAGTCATTTATTAACTGCAAACAAAATTATGCTTAAATCGAAATTTAGATTTTACTGGAATAGACTTGACAAACGGGCCGGACTATAGTTGAAACGAGCAGTAGACGGATCGAGCCAAAACAGTCCAAATACTTTTGGCTCAAAATTAATCAGCCCGTGGGCTTTTGTTTTATGTTTTTTTTGCAATTACAATTATGTTTTATAAACTAAAAAATTAACGTAGTTAAAATATGATAATTAATTAGATCTTGAATCGAGAGATATTCAGGCTTAATAAATTTATGTTTTGAGCTGTTTCTTAATTTTATATATATATATATATATATATATATATATATATATATATATATATATATGCATCATTAATGTTAAGCATGCATGATTCCATCTTTTCTCATTATAGGTAAACAGCTGCAATGGGTGCCAAGTAGGTTTGGAAGGTGGAGGAGCCGGTGGAAGTGACATGGGAAATAAATTAAAATTTTAAAACCATCATTAGTTCATTGGAAAGATTTTTCCAATTAAAATTCATATATTGCAGTTACATTATAGGATTTGTAGGCAATATCCATGTTTAAAAATATAGCAAATTAAAGATATTATTATACTTAGTTTCACACATTTGGAGATAAAAACTTACACCTCAACATTTTTCTTCTTTTTATTGGTGTCATGCCAGCTTTTTTAATGAGGTGCAGCGTATGAGGACTAATGTAATACCCTAAAAAGTAGTGCAGGGAATTTTTTTTTATAAAAAACATACAAGAATTAAAACAAAATCAAACTATGATAACAAAGATCAAATTAGTCGTTTTGCCAAGCTCACTTAATTGATTAGTAATTTTTCGCTTATGTTTTAAATATTTAAAGTTATTCGTTTACGTTCATTGTTATAATTGTGTAAAATGAAATTCTTTTTTTTTTTTTTTTTTGGAATATAACAACATATATATATATATATATATATATATATATATATATATATATATATATATATATAGTGCAATAAAACTATACAACTTTTGGCCGAATTTATACAAAATTGTCCGTCCAAGTTGTCGCCTAATTTTTACTTGGCCTTTTAAGTGACAAAATTTTCAATTTAGTCTTTCGAATCAATTTGATTCAATCCACTCTAAACTTTGACCCAATTTAAAGGGTATAAATGTAAATTCGTGTTAATAATTGCAGATCAAATAATAAAAATTTAAAAATTAAAATATTTTTTTGACAAAAAAAAAACTAAAATAAAAGTAGTAGAAGATGGAGACGAAAAGAAAAGCTACAAATTCCGATGAACATGAATTTACAGGAAACTGAATCGAAATCTATTATTCCCAAATATATAAAAGAGATCTAGAAGAGGAGTTGAATAAATCTTTTTAATTTTTTTTTTTTAAAAGAATGAGTTAACAAATATTTAAATAAGCAAATTTAATTCAATTACCAAAATAAAAATAGTTTAGAAAACTCCTTCAAAAATTATAAGAAAGCCCAAAACTCGGAATTTAGTGTAGTTATAGAAACTAGTCACAGACTAATAATTAAGGTGTAGGAATGTAAAATGCAGAAATATAAAGAACACAATATTTTAAGAGGTTTAGTGTACAAAAATCTTCTAATCATTTTTCTACTACGAGAGTAAGAATGATCTATTAAGAATGAGGTTCTTACACAAATACACTACAAAAAAACTGGTCATGGGTGATGGAATTATTTCCGACGGTATAATTTTCGTCGCTTTTGTCCTCTATGCCGTCGCCAATGACCCTCGTCAACAATGACTAATTTTGTCCGGGAAAATGTATGGTCTCGACGGCAAATCCGTCGATATTAAGTATGAGCCGTCGAGATTGAGTTTTGGGATTTGGCGGCAAGAGTTCACGCTTGAGGGAAAAATAGGCCCGGTGGATAAATGTAAAAAACGATAGCATTCCGGTCGAGATTCAATATTAAATTATAATCCTTAATTCTTTTTCCCAAACTTTTTCCTCAAATATTTTTTTCCCCAAAACTCTTTGACGTCTCAACTCATCTCCTCCGTCTCCGCTGCTTGTCCCAGTCGCCGTCCTTTTTTTTTTTTTCCATCGTCATCCGCCCTTTATTTTCCAACTTAGAAGCAGAGTTTCACACTTTCTTCCATCGTCACTGATCGAGGAGCAGAGTTAATCCTCTCTATTCTCTTCATATTTCGGTTTTAGCAAGGTAATTGGGGAAACCCACATTTTACATTTTCAATTCACTGAAGTTAGGGATGATTTTTCACTTGCATTTGTTTTATGCATGTGTGTATGCAATTTTTTTTGGTATATCTCTTCAATTATTTGTTTGCAATATTGAATTTGGGTCTGTTTTGGTGAAATATGTTTGTTTTTCTCTATAATTTGTTAGGTATTTTTTGTTTTTTTTTTGGTCTCACTCTCAACTAACACTAACCCACTTTCATCATCCACACCGGAACCCTAGTCCACTTTCATCAATGTGCTAAAGTTCAAATGTAATGAGATTATTGTTGCATTCGGTGAACACATTATGAAAGTGCTAGACTAACTACTGAGCTAATTTACAGTTATCAGTTGAATGCAATATCAACAAACATAAAGAAAGTTATCTTTTCAGTCAGAGGATGTAACAAATTTTTGTACAAATAATTATGATGAGTTGTCATAGAAACTAAAGATTTTAGATTGCATATTTGCTGTTGTAGATCAAATATAGATCTCGTTAATTACAAACAAGCACATTCTAGATTTGAAATTAATAGGTACTAGGATGATAAAAGAAATAGCCCAGGCAGTATACCAAAATACTAATATATGTGTACAATGAAAATACTATTAGCAGCTATGTTTCAGACTTTAAAGCACATGGAATACTAATATGTTTCAGACTTTCTCTAGTGATAATTTCCTGAATTTGATTCTAGATTCTCATTCTTACTTACCTTCTGAACTTCTTTTGAATTTGATTTATTTTTCCTTCTAGGGTTTCTTTTTCCTATTGTAAGAAGGGACTTGAAAATGATTTGATTTGATTTTGCAGATAAGCTTCTGATCATGCGAATATTAGTTAATTCAATTTATGATTGTTGAGCATTATTATTTTCAGGAGGAGGTTGATTTCAGAAGTTGTTAATCGACTGTTTCAGGGCCAGAGCTTCAGTCAATGAGGTCTATTTCTTTTTTCTGAAATGTAGTTTTTGGGTTTATGTAGTTTATGTTGAATCATTGATTTGAGCTTTGCAGTTTGGTTATTCATTTATTTTGGCTTAAAATTACTCTTGCATGTAGTAACTAAAGATATTTATGTTCGTTTTTTCTTGTTTAATTATATTTTCAGCATGAATTATCTCATTAAAGGCAATGTTTAAGCATGAGGTTCCTGTATTATATTTCATAATTTGTGCATTTCTTTATATATAAAAAACCTTGTACTGAGATGTTAAGTCATTCTTATTTGATCTCAATGTCAATGGTGAAGATTGAAAAATTATGCAAATAGGTGGTTTTGCATTTGGTTTGCTTCTTAGTTGCAACATCTGAGAAATTAATTCATTAGATCCAATTAATGCTATGAATTCATGAATTCTGTTTAGATTTCTCAGTGTTGATGCACTGAAAATGTCTATATCAAGGTACTTAATATGAATTATTGTGTACTTTGGTGTTAATTTTATTAGTTTTTCATTCATTTTGGAGATCTTTTAAAAGCACTATAAACCTTTTTATTGATTTACAATAATTAGAGATATTTCATTCAAAATATTGTATCAATGATGCTTGGAGTTTATGTAATCAAGCTGCAACTTTACCTAATGGTCCAATGGATTTCCCCAACACTTCCGTTTTTCCTGTTGTTCTTTAACTGTCATTTCTCATTAAGATATCTTGTAGAGAGTTTGTGTCTGCACTTATGTAATCAACATATTCCCATTGATATTAGTGTCCATTTGGTGCAGTTTTCTTTCTTTTCTGTCAACATGGACACAAAAACAAAATGGTCTATTGAAGTTTACAGCTAAACGTCAAGGACAAAGCAGAGTAGTTGTGAACTTTTGAAACTAGAATGCTTGCGTCTTGCACTCCAAAATATTTCTCCAGACTGTATCCCCCTTAAGCAAATAGGACAAGTTGCAGCAACATGTTAGCTGGGTTGAATATTTTTCTTTTTAATTATCCGTATCAACTCTGAAGTAAGCAAGTTTTAATCCCAAAAAATGCAATTTACAGAAATCAAATTTCATGGTAATTTCAATTGTTTAAGTTAATGTGTATTCTTTTTTAATTCTGCCATTTTTACTTATTTTGTATTTATCTCTTTCTTCAGTTCTAGGTTAGTGTTTAGGAGAAAGTCAAAAGTTTATATGCAGAGGGACTGAGACAGGGACTAAGCTAGATAACAATGATGATAAGGTTTTCTTGCTTATTTATATTATTGGGTGTGTGAATATATATACATACACACATATATATGCTTGGTACTATTGGTTCTAATTCTGCGTGACTATTTCAAATTTCATCAGTTGGAAATTCTACTTCGTGGTTCGTTAGTTGTTAGCAGGTTTTATGCTCTTTGTTTTTATCATACTAGTTAGATGACTTGAGTTTGGTAGAACAAATGTCTGCTATCTTTTAAGGACTCTTCTTATTAGTTATTTTCCTTGGTGCTATCAACATGGGAAGGAGTATGTATCCAAGATTTACTTGCTATTTTTTGTGTTTCACTTGATAATTATGACTAAGTCATATTGGGACTTTATAGGATTTTCTTTAATTATGTGTCAATTGAACTTTCCATGTGCAACCCTGATCTACTTATTTGCACATGTATATATGGCCTCTTTAGTAATTAGGTTGCGTCAATTGACAAGTTGATTAGCTAAAATGTTGATTCCTCCAGGCCATATCGGAGATGTTATTTTCCAAATACTCAAGCCATAATCTATGTTGTGGATTCAAGTGACATAGATAGACTGGTAATTGCTAAAGAGTTTCATGCAATCCTGGAAGTACTCTTATAACTGGTTTATTTTTGCTTGATTTAATTAGATCACTAGAAACTATTGTGAGACTTTTAATTCTTATTTTAATTTACAGCAGCTTAATTAGTATACCCATTTTATTGTCTTTTCTTAATACATATTTTTTTGTTTTTATTTTTTTGGTTGAGGTGTGCTATGTTGCAGTGTTGGGCAGTTAAGCCATGCCATGAATGTTTTTTAGTGTAATTAGTGTTGTGTTGTTTATGAGACGTGTTGTTGGTAGTCAAATATTTTCTTATTGAATTTTTGTTAGGTTTTCTTTTCCTAAAATATTTGATAGGTTATAAACTGAATTTATATACGGTAATGGTAAGTTGAGATTCAGTAGCATAACTCTGTACGTAGACTCTTTCGCTTAACAGCCCCCTCCTTTTTTCTCAACGAAATTTCAAATTGTAATTCATTGTTTGGTTATTTGACTTGTGCTTGATTTTATCTTTAAAAAAATGTGCTACATATAGTTGAATTACCTTAAATTGGTGTTATGAGTTTGAATAGCTAGCTGGAGGCCGTAAAGTTAGCTGGAGGAATATTGTACTTGTGCTAAACTTATTTCTGTTACTCTTTCTATTTTGAATTTGTAGTTTTAGCTTGTAACAAAAAAGCATCTTTTGCAACTGCAGAAAATTTAGAGAACTTGGAGAGGCTCGCACATAAGGTATATTCAAGTTAAATATCCTCTTTCCGGGTCTCTCCATGTTTGTCAATTTTGCTCTCTTTCACCCATATTAAGAATAATAAGCTTAAAAACACAAGACCATGTTAGTAGTTCCTTGACCAAAGTATTGTGTAACCTTGTTATCTCAAGGAATTTTAAATAATATAGGGTTCACTACATTTTGTTTCTTACAACATATGTTCTGTTGTCATGTTTAGTAACCTTGATTCTTATAAACTTATCTAGTCTTTATTTTTTCAAATTGCAGATTAACCAGATTACAAAATTGAGAGGAACAAATATCAAGCTCACCAAGAGAAATAATAGTAGATTGAGTTACAATTGTCTTGTTCTAAATATAATTTTTTGTTTTTGTTTTGGTAATTGCTCTTGTTACCAAATGTTGGACATGGATTTTTTCTATTGTGAATCAATATTTTTTTTTTGCCACTAATACCCAATTTTAATGTGTATCTAAACATGTAAATTTTGGATACTTGTATAGTTTTGATATTAGTTATATATATAAATTTATGAGATTGAGTTTGTTTATTAGTGGTGTGGTGTTGTATATTTAGTTGTTTATATTTACTAGTGTGGTGTTGTATATTTAGATATTTATATTTAGTAGTTTATTTGTTAAATTGGTAGTATTAGTTTATTATAAATAAAAAAAAATCATTGCCGACAGACAACAATCATTAGCGAGGATTGTTCGTCGCCAATGACTTTTAAATTTTATTATTAAATGGGTCATTGGCGACGGACTGCATTTCACTACTGTCGTCGCCAATGAGGTATTGACGACAGATAGACTGTTGCCAATGTGTCCGTCGTCAATGACCTCAATACCGACGGCAGTTGACGGGAACATGGGGCGACGACCCTTAGAGCGACAGGATTGCCGGCGATCATATCTGTCGCCAATGACTTCATTGTCGACGGCGCGTGGGTCATTGGCGACGGACATGTCCGTCGACAATAACATGTTTTGTTGTAGTGATAAGGGATTTTAGAATCCTTTAAGTCACTATGACTAGATACAAAAGATCACTTGGATCGCAATCACAAAAAATAAAGTTTGTTGTTGAGTAGCTGCTAATTTGTTTTAATTATTCTTCAAATGAATTAGTATCAAATTAAAAAAAATTAGATCGTAGGGTGGAACAGTTTGTACCCTTGAGCTTTTTGAACGGTGAATTCTTGAGGATCAATCTTTGTTAAATGTTGTAATAGCAATCATTTTACAGTTTCTCACTGAGAATTTTTCGTGTGATTGTTACCGTTACTCCAAATAGCTTGTTAATACTTAATTCCTTTGACTTTAAAATCTTGTCTTCTAGACCACAAGTTGTCGCTTTTGACAGTACTAAGTTTGGTGTAGTAGTAGAAGCGTTTTCCTTGTACTTACAAAGTACCTATTGTAAAAGTTGTATTATCTCTTTATCCTTAGTACTAACTCATTTTGAATATCATCTTTGAAATGTGTGGGGTTAAGGTTATATGACTCATAAACTTGAGACTTGTTTTGTTAGACTTCTGCTTGTTATGAATTTGATTATTCTAGCTTTTAGTGTAGAACCGTAGAGTTGATTTTTAGATCGTTAAGTGACTTTACTTAATGATATCAGCTTTATGATTTCTAGTGGTTCTACGATATGGCTTTACGATTTGGCATTTTGCTTAACGATTTTAGCCTTTACTCAACAAATACCAGTCTGCTCAGACAACTTCAGTTATTACACAAATTATAAGGCTATACCCTACGATTTTGGATCTATCTAACAAATTAGATCTCTAATTAAATCCTTTTACATAGAAATTTTCACAAGTACTTTACAAAACATACTTATCTTTACAAATATACATTAAATTACTGTCATCATTAAATTAACTAATGGAATACATAAACACATATACTAACAATCTTCCTTTATTTTATGATGATAAAACAAGTAGTTTAAATCAATTATTAATTCATTAATACAGGACAATACAAAGTAGACATGTCTTAATATATAGTAAGCAACTGTATTTTCTAGATCGAGAAAAGTATTAATTTATTTATGGATAATATTGTATTACAAAATATAGAAAAAATTTACCATAATTTTTACAGCAACATCTCCCTACCTCCAATTTCTTGGCCTCTTAAAGGGTTTACTTATGGGTTGATTGATTCTTTCATATTATGTCCTCCTTTGGTATAGTCTTCTTCCTTTTTCCTCTCTTTGTCTTATTTCTTCTTCATCTTCACGTGGCCCTATAAGAAATTGGACTTGTTGTCTCCTTAATTGTGAACCCCTTAAAGATTTCTATTGTTGTATCTTGGGTCATTGATGGTAGGCAATCTAGTACCAGTTGGAGTTATTCCACTCGACAATCCTGGAGTAGTAAATTTGGATGACTGATGTGACACCTCCAAATAGGGCCCACACCACCCAATTTGAGTCGTCAAAAGACTACAACAAAATTATTACAATACACTGTTTAATAATACACAACTAAGTCTTCACAATTATTACTATTCTACAATACAGTGAAGACTATTATAGCCACTATCTCGGACCGCTACTCCATTCCCCTTTCCTCCCCACTAGTCCCGGCTAAACTCTCATTTCCTGAGCCATTGAACAAAAAGGAAAGGGTGAGCTCAAATATCCCAGTAAGGAATATCATTGTGAGAATCCGAATTTCAGGATTCCTTTAATAATATCAAATAAGAATTAATTGATAAAAATATCAAGGTTGTTTAAGTTAATTATTATTTAAAGTGTTTGAAGGGATTTAATTAGTAAATTAAATTTGTACAAAGATGGTGATGAATTATTTGAATTTAAAATAATTGAAAAGTAAATAAATTGTGTAAATACAATTTATGAAGAATAAAAGAAATTTCAGGTAATTGTACAATAAATGGTACAATTTAATTATTGTGGAAGTACAGAAATTATGTTTTAAATAAGGTTATGTGATAATGTAAATGCATGAATTTAATATGTATATATTTATATATATACATTTGTATATTATATATGTGAATGTTTAATTGATAATCTTAAATTTCATTAATTATGGAAATAAAGGGATTAATAATTAAATTAATCCAAATTTAAATAAAAAGTGAATGAGGGAGTTGGTAAAATTGTATGTATTGATTTTAGAATTTATCAAGAATTTTGGAGGAGGTTTAGAAATTAATTGAGAAGGAAAGGTAATTATATAAATTATATAATAATAAATTATATAATTTATATAAGGAAATTAAAATAAGGTATGAAGAAAATAATAATTATATAAATTATATAAGAATAATTATGTAATTTATATAAGGTGATTAAATGGAATAAAGTTGGAGAAAATTAAGAAATTATTTAAAAGGAGAATGTAATTATATAAATTATATAATATTAAATTATATAATTTATATATAAAGAAATTATGGTAAATATTCAAGAAATGAAATAATAAATAAGAAAAAGGAATGTTTTAAGTTATTAAAAATTATATTTATGTATAATGAAATTATTATGACTTTTATGAAAAATAATATTTCAGAAATGTGAACATGTTAATGTAACATGTTGTCCAAGTAACGGAGTGAAAAATTATGAAAAATAATTTGTATATGTCCTATGAATTATTTTATGATTTTTGGAAGTGTAAATTATCTCAAATAATTACATGCATGGTGTTATGCGTGTACAAAATTTGTCAAGTAAAGTACCCAAAAAGGGTGTTAATATTATTTATAAATCATATTATGATTTTTGGTGAATTAAAATAAATATTTTATATATATTATATAAAATATTTATTATACGGGATAATTACGTAATGTATTTAAATATTTCATTTATGCATGATTTGTGGCGTTTTAGAATTTTCGGGAAGGAAGCTAAGGCGGTGGAATTTATTTTTGTTCCAAAATGATTAAGTATATGACTTATATAAAGAGGGAAGAATTGAATAAGAGGAAGAAAAGCAAGAAAAGATAACAAACACTCTCTTCTCCTTCCTACTCCACCCGAGACCACCATGTCACCACCACCGAACCACCATGGCACCAAGAGAGAGAAGAAAGGAATTATTTGATGTCATCAAGGAAGAATTTCAAGCCTTTGAAAGGTATAAATTATATATATTGTGATTTATTTAGCAATTATGGGGATAAAAATTAATTGTGTAAAAATTAGAAAATAATTAGAATAATTATTCTAAATAATTATTTGATGTATATATATGAGTTACATAATTTTTGGAATAGTATTGTGGCAAATTTTTGTGTAAATAATGGAGAAATTTTGAAGTTGGCGCACTGTTGTCGGAAAATTTTCTGGGCAAGGCCGCGCAATGCGCGGCTGCTGGATTTCAGACACGCGAGCTCAAAACGACGTCGTTTTGGGGCGCGAAAGTTCGGTCGTCCGCGCAATGCGCGGCTGTCACGAACAGCGACTGGAAACGACGCCGTTTTGGTGTCGGCAGTGAAGGGGCTGCGCGCAATGCGCGGTCGGCAACGCTGGAAATTACCAACGTGCCCCTGCCCTTTTCGGTTAATACCGACCGTATCCTTGACCAAGAAAAATTACGGTAATGCCCTTGACTTTCCGGGAAATTTTCGATTGTGTCCCTAGCTTTGCAAAATGACCGGATTGCCCCTGAACTTTCCGGAAAATGACCAGCGTGTCCCCAAGGGCGTGGAAATTACCAAAATGCCCCCATAATTAGTTTTTAATGAAATAAATGTTTAAAAATTGTTTAAAAATCATAGAAAATTATAGAAAAATACTGAAAATATAGAAATGAAGTTTGGGCATTAAATTTAATATTTTTGTAAAAATATTAAATATTGGGGATTAATATTATTTAATATTTAAATGTTTAAATATTAATCTAATAAGGTTATCATTTAGAAAATGGTTGAATAAAATTTTTGGGACACCCAGTTATGTTAAAATTTATCCGATGAGCCGGGTTGTCCGTATTAGAAGTGTTGGATATTAAGTTAAGTGAATATTTTAAGGAACGAAGTTAATATAATTGGCCATATAAATTAATAATTGGCCTAGAGATGATATTAATTAATTAAATTAATATAACAAGGGGATAAATAATTATTATTTAATTATTTTATGATCATAGGTTGATCGAGTTAAGAGTTTGAGCTATCAATTTAAATAACTGGACGCCAGGCAAGTTCTTCAGTCCCTTTTTATGTTAAATGTTGGAATGTTATGATATGTAATTCTTGTTTTAACTGCATACAAATTATGTGTTATGTGATACGTGATTAATATGACCACAATGTGTATTCTGTGCAACGATATGAATATATATGAGATATATTGCTATAGTAGAAGCACAAGCACATGATGTATGACACACACCAAGCATGATAAGGTATGTGTTACGTGAAGTATAACTGTTGAACTTGCTGAGCCGTTGTGCTCATTACTTGCTCAATAAACGTTTTGCAGGAAAGAAAGAATTTCAAGAATATCAGATTATGTAGAGACGAATTTTCCTAAGAGGTTGTGAACATTATATGTTTATATTATGATTTAATGTGAATAATTTGTCAAGATTACATGAATATTTTGTATATACATATAGGGTGGATCCGGATAGGACGAGTTGTATTAAATTGTGAACTGTGAATGTTCAAATTAATTCTTACGTGGGAAATTATTACACGTTTGATTATGAACGATGAAACAAAGAAAATTAGTATGGGTACGAACAATATTAAGTTTGAATTTTGAGCTTTATGATGGGTGTAAAAGAAAGAAAAAGTAAAGGTTGCGATCCATGGGACTAGGATCGAAATGTAAGGATTTTAAATATCCAAATGTTTTAATACAATGATTAAGTTGAGAAAAAGAAAAATTTATACCGAAAATTTGGTAATTGATGATATATAAATTAAATAATAGATCAATTTAGGTGATGAAAGATTTATTAACGGACCGAAATTTGGACGTAATGAAAATAAGGTTTATTAAATATAAGATTTAAGGGAATAAAGTGGGTTGAATTTCGGGGTCGTTACAGTTGGTATCAGAGCCAGAGGTTATGAACCTTAGGTAAATGATACCTTAGGCTATAACCTAAGTAAGAAAGAGTACAGTTAGTTGTGTGTTCTGAAAACCCAAGCGTATAGTAAACTCGTGACTCATGATTGTATGGTGGAGCCTCTTTAGCGAATGGGCGACTATGGCCTGACTAGGACAAGCTCCTCAACCATATGATTATGGTAAGTTCCTGAGTCCAAATATGTGATAAGTTTGATGAACACGGGGGGATCGAAATAGAAAGATATAAGTTAAGAAATGCAGATTTCAGTTATTGATTAAAGTAAAGGAAATATGAAAGAGATAAGATTATAAGGAAGAGATAAAGATGTTAAGAAAGATTTGAATGAAACGAATTAAGAAAATTTATAAGTTCAATTAAGAACATATCTGAAAGAATAATTGAAATGATTCAAAGATGAATCTCAAAGAAAATCAGGGGACACCTGATTTAAACAATAAAGATGACAAGGTAATCCAAAATGTATAAAAAGAGATCATAATATGATCAGGAACAGTGAGAGGATCATACTACGAGACGATCATAAGATAAGGGAAACGAGTAAGGAATGAATTGTAGAGCAAGGTCATAATGGGATCAAGTGAAAATGTGAAATAAAAGAGAGACCTGTTAATGGTCAACAAGGTATAGCTTAATGTTATAAAGAGATATGGTACTATGAAATAGTACAAGAAGAATACAGAGAATGATGAGACATGAATGACGGAATTGTTATGATAAGGGGGCAGGAAGCTTGGGTACGAAATTTCAATTGAGGACTCATGTGGTGACTGAGTTGCACAATCCTTTGTATGGGCGGAGGATTTGTGTTTACTCAGTTATTATGTGATAATCATTGAAATGTTAGAGTCGCGCTAGCAGTTTTTGATAGATAAGTAATATTAAGCTTAGGCACGAGTTCTTAAAACTCATGCATGTGGTAAGTCCATGACTCATAATCGTATGGTATGTTTTGAGCCCCTCAGTATATGGATAGTCTTTGACTTGTTCTCAGACTACATATTGCTAGGACAAGCTTCAAAACTCATATTCTTGTGGTAAGTTCCTGGACTCATAATGTGTGGTAAGTTTGATGAACTATACGGGGGTATAGAATAGTTGGAGTTGATAGAAAATTTCAATATGATAAATGAAAATAGTCCTAGCAATAAATTATATATTTAAGTGAAAGAACTGAAAGTGGCAGATGTGTTTAAATGTTAGGGAAGTTAGGATATTCCCACTCTTCTAGCTTTGCTAGACTTCGAAATTTTTTGGCCTCAAGCTGATTTGGCACGTGTGTGCTTTGAAAAATATAAATGAAATTTTTAAGCGATTTAAAAAGTGTCTATGCTACTTGTCTCGGCTAGACGAAAATATTTTTAACATCAAAATGTATTTAAAATAATCATCCATGCACCTTTTAGCCCGGTGCAGATGTGATGAATGACGGAATGCTCAACGTGTTGTTGAGACGGTGCGGTACTATTTCGTTATAAGATGATTCAACACCATAAAGTATGGTTTATGGTGTAGGAATTATTAACGACGAAATTCTCAACGGACTGTCAAGATGATGCGGTAACATGAAGTCATAAATAATTTTGATTTATGAAGGTATGTCAGAACTATAAGTCAATGTCATTTGACTCGGCTTGATATTTTGAAAAGTTTTGACATGACGAATGTTTGAAAAAATTTCTATGGATTATAAAGTATTACAAGAAAGTCTATGCTAATTGACCTAGCTAGACAAGCGTTGAAAAAATATAAGTCTAAGCTATTGATTCAGCTAGACAAATTTTGAAATATATTGAATTCCTATTCTTTGAAAATTATACCCAATCAAATTATTTTTGAATAAATTCTATGGCTGAGATGAACAAAAAGATTAAGACTATTGCAGGTTGATCGAATGGTCACCTGGCATAGCAAGATACAGGCATTGCAGATTGATCATCTGGCGTGCCAATGTATGGTGAAACATCCATCACTTTAATGACAGATTGATCCACTGTCAGGGTTTGCAGTATGAAGTACTCGGGGAGCGAAGTACTGTAAACCGGGATAAATGTTCATTCAGCATATCATGAAAGTTTTTCTTCCAAAATAAAAATTTTGAATTCCTCTACTCTTATGAAGATCGGATGGTAGGATGGGGTAGTATTATTTAAGTGTGAGTGATAATGAAAGTAATAATTGTGAAGTAAAGAAAGTATGAAATGTGATGGATTAGAAAAGTGTAATGTGCAATGACTACGAGAATGAAATAAAGATATGTGGAATAAATGCAAAGAAATTGTGAAGTAGGAGTACATAGAAATTTCGAGGACGAAATTTTATGAAGGAGGGGTGAATGTGACACCCAGGATTTTAAAATAATTCCAAATAAAGATTATGATAAAATTAAGTAAAGGTTAGCAATTAAAACCTAGTGTTGAATGATAGAAGGTATTAAGAAATGAATTATGAAATGTGAAGAAGATTTATATGAATGAAGAAAAGAAGGACGAATATATAGAGTATAAATGATGTGCGATAGATGGTATGAAATAAGCTAATAGAGTAAGGAGATGAATGATTAAAAGGAAGGAAATTTTTTAGAAAGTAAGAAACTATCTTGATAAGTATATCAAGAAACGAGTTAAGGTTTTATTAAGAAATTTTTAGAGAAATATGAAATGCGGTATTACAAAGAAATTGTGAATTAGGTTAAGAATTTAATATTCCGACTGTTACGATCAGTATGATGTCATTTGTTAAAGCTGTGAATTATGGATATTAAGAGGTAGGTTATGATTATTATGGATTGGGTTTATTCAGCAATAGAAAGGTATAACAAGGCGCTATAAATAATATATGTATGATTATTACGGTAATTATGATTCCGAGGACGGAATCCTGTTAAGGGGGGAAGAATGTGAGGATCCGAATTTCAGGATTCCTTTAATAATATCAAATAAGAATTAATTGATAAAAATATCAAGGTTGTTTAAGTTAATTATTATTTAAAGTGTTTGAAGGGATTTAATTAGTAAATTAAATTTGTACAAAGATGGTGATGAATTATGTGAATTTAAAATAATTGAAAAGTAAATAAATTGTGTAAATACAATTTATGAAGAATAAAAGAAATTTCAGGTAATTGTACAATAAATGGTACAATTTAATTATTGTGGAAGTACAGAAATTATGTTTTAAATAAGGTTATGTGATAATGTAAATGCATGAATTTAATATGTATATATTTATATATATACATTTGTATATTATATATGTGAATGTTTAATTGATAATCTTAAATTTCATTAATTATGGAAATAAAGGGATTAATAATTAAATTAATCCAAATTTAAATAAAAAGTGAATGAGGGAGTTGGTAAAATTGTATGTATTGATTTTAGAATTTATCAAGAATTTTGGAGGAGGTTTAGAAATTAATTGAGAAGGAAAGGTAATTATATAAATTATATAATAATAAATTATATAATTTATATAAGGAAATTAAAATAAGGTATGAAGAAAATAATAATTATATAAATTATATAAGAATAATTATGTAATTTATATAAGGTGATTAAATGGAATAAAGTTGGAGGAAATTAAGAAATTATTTAAAAGGAGAATGTAATTATATAAATTATATAATATTAAATTATATAATTTATATATAAAGAAATTATGGTAAATATTCAAGAAATGAAATAATAAATAAGAAAAAGGAATGTTTTAAGTTATTAAAAATTATATTTATGTATAATGAAATTATTATGACTTTTATGAAAAATAATATTTCAGAAATGTGAACATGTTAATGTAACATGTTGTCCAAGTAACGGAATGAAAAATTATGAAAAATAATTTGTATATGTCCTATGAATTATTTTATGATTTTTGGAAGTGTAAATTATCTCAAATAATTACATGCATGGTGTTATGCGTGTACAAAATTTGTCAAGTAAAGTACCCAAAAAGGGTGTTAATATTATTTATAAATCATATTATGATTTTTGGTGAATTAAAATAAATATTTTATATATATTATATAAAATATTTATTATACGGGATAATTACGTAATGTATTTAAATATTTAATTTATGCATGATTTGTGGCATTTTAGAATTTTCGGGAAGGAAGCTAAGGCGGTGGAATTTATTTTTGTTCCAAAATGATTAAGTATATGACTTATATAAAGAGGGAAGAATTGAATAAGAGGAAGAAAAGCAAGAAAAGATAACAAACACTCTCTTCTCCTTCCTACTCCACCCGAGACCACCATGTCACCACCACCGAACCACCATGGCACCAAGAGAGAGAAGAAAGGAATTATTTGATGTCATCAAGGAAGAATTTCAAGCCTTTGAAAGGTATAAATTATATTTATTGTGATTTATTTAGCAATTATGGGGATAAAAATTAATTGTGTAAAAATTAGAAAATAATTAGAATAATTATTCTAAATAATTATTTGATGTATATATATGAGTTATATAATTTTTGGAATAGTATTGTGGCAAAATTTTGTGTAAATAATGGAGAAATTTTGAAGTTGGCGCACTGTTTTCGGAAAATTTTCTGGGCAAGGCCGCGCAATGCGCGGCTGCTGGATTTCAGACACGCGAGCTCAAAACGACGTCGTTTTGGGGCGCGAAAGTTCGGTCGTCCGCGCAATGCGCGGCTGTCACGAACAGCGACTGGAAACGACGCCGTTTTGGTGTCGGCAGTGAAGGGGCCGCGCGCAATGCGCGGTCGGCAACGCTGGAAATTACTAGCGTGCCCCTGCCCTTTTCGGTTAATACCGACCGTATCCCTGACCAAGAAAAATTACGGTAATGCCCTTGACTTTCCGGGAAATTTCCGATTGTGTCCCTAGCTTTGCAAAATGATCGGATTGCCCCTGAACTTTCCGGAAAATGACCAGCGTGTCCCCAAGGGCGTGGAAATTACCAAAATGCCCCCATAATTAGTTTTTAATGAAATAAATGTTTAAAAATTGTTTAAAAATCATAGAAAATTATAGAAAAATACTGAAAATATAGAAATGAAGTTTGGGCATTAAATTTAATATTTTTGTAAAAATATTAAATATTGGGGATTAATATTTAAATGTTTAAATATTAATCTAATAAGGTTATCATTTAGAAAATGGTTGAATAAAATTTTTGGGACACCCAGTTATGTTAAAATTTATCCGATGAGCCGGGTTGTCCGTATTAGAAGTGTTGGATATTAAGTTAAGTGAATATTTTAAGGAACGAAGTTAATATAATTGGCCATATAAATTAATAATTGGCCTAGAGATGATATTAATTAATTAAATTAATATAACAAGGGGATAAATAATTATTATTTAATTATTTTATGATCATAGGTTGATCGAGTTAAGAGTTTGAGCTATCAATTTAAATAACTGGACGCCAGGCAAGTTCTTCAGTCCCTTTTTATGTTAAATGTTGGAATGTTATGATATGTAATTCTTGTTTTAACTGCATACAAATTATGTGTTATGTGATACGTGATTAATATGACCACAATGTGTATTCTGTGCAACGATATGAATATATATGAGATATATTGCTATAGTAGAAGCACAAGCACATGATGTATGACACACACCAAGCATGATAAGGTATGTGTTACGTGAAGTATAACTGTTGAACTTGCTGAGCCGTTGTGCTCATTACTTGCTCAATAAACGTTTTGCAGGAAAGAAAGAATTTCAAGAATATCAGATTATGTAGAGACGAATTTTCCTAAGAGGTTGTGAACATTATATGTTTATATTATGATTTAATGTGAATAATTTGTCAAGATTACATGAATATTTTGTATATACATATAGGGTGGATCCGGATAGGACGAGTTGTATTAAATTGTGAACTGTGAATGTTCAAATTAATTCTTACGTGAGAAATTATTACACGTTTGATTATGAACGATGAAACAAAGAAAATTAGTATGGATACGAACAATATTAAGTTTGAATTTTGAGCTTTATGATGGGTGTAAAAGAAAGAAAAAGTAAAGGTTGCGATCCATGGGACTAGGATCGAAATGTAAGGATTTTAAATATCCAAATATTTTAATACAATGATTAAGTTGAGAAAAAGAAAAATTTATACCGAAAATTTGGTAATTGATGATATATAAATTAAATAATAGATCAATTTAGGTGATGAAAGATTTATTAACGGACCGAAATTTGGACGTAATGAAAATAAGGTTTATTAAATATAAGATTTAAGGGAATAAAGTGGGTCGAATTTCGGGGTCGTTACAATCATGACTAAGATAATGAAAAATAAATTATTCTTAGCCTTCAATAATTGAGTTCTTAATTGAATATAATAGACAACAAGTTTTAAATCAACAGCTGCAGTTGAGTTATAAATAGCAATATTAATAATAGCAGTTAAGTTCTTAAACAAAGTTTCATTGCAGCAAAATAACCACCACTAAGCGAATCAAGTAGATCATGATGTCTACTAGCATCTCTTTTTAAGAAAATCATCATCAACTTTTATCATCTGAAACACCACTGGTCATGATCATGCCAAACAAGAGTTCTTCTTTGCCCCCGGCCAAAGAGAACATTCATCATGTGTCCTTATCATCCGACCAAAGACACCCAACAATTATATTGCCTTTATCCTATATCGCCTTTAACCTATATCGCCTTTAACATATCATCTGTGCCCCAGGCCACAGATATTCAGAACAACCTGATACTTGATGATTGAAATAACAACAAGGATATATATAATGAAGAGAAGAAACAAGATAAACAATAACATGGGGAGTTAACAATTAACTTTGTCCAGATTCAAATAATGTCCAAATTATCAACATGATGTATAGAAAAATGTGTTTAATTCTAAGTGTAATGTCCAAGATCTATACGGAGAAGTTCAACGGTAAGGTTTACGGTACAAGGAATTAGTCCAAACTGTTCATAGTTCAAATAAATGTCCACAGTTCAAAAGTTCAAGGTCCATTAGTTCACAGTCCAAATAAATGTCCACAGTTCAAAAGTTCAAAGTCCATAAGTTCACAGTTCAAATATGACGATGGAAATTTAATAAGAATGTTCTTGTCAAAGAGTATTAGATAAAGTGCAAACTATTAAAGGGATATTAATGAATTATTAATTCAAGAATTTTCACCGTTTAATAATATTAGAGATACAAATGAGATACTTTCTTACCGTAGTAAGTTTAAGTGATAGAAGATGAAAAAGATGGTATTCCTTACAAATAAGAAAGAAAATGATATCCCTTTATAATGATGAAAAGAATGATACCCCTTACCGTAATAAGTTTAAGAGTTTGAAAGAAAAGTGATATCCCTTACCGTAATAAGTTTAAGAGTTTGAAAGAAAAGTGATATCCCTTACCTTATCTCGTGACTAAATACAGCTTTTATGAGGTTGGTCAACTTGAACAATACTCGTACCCTTCCAGATTTTCAACGCTTAAGATAATTTTAATATACTTATGGAGACACTTATACTAAGAAATATCTAGAGAGTGGAAAGAAGATTGAGTGAGAAATTTATGAAACTCCTTATGCTAAGCCTCCTATTTATAGCTAGAGCCTAACCAACTTTTTCACACACACGTTACACATTTTAATCTCATCTTTTAATCTAAACCATTTATCAACCAACACACGTTTCACACTTTAATCTGCACCGCTCAATGACTATCACGCGTTTCACGCCTACACGTGTTACACATTTATACGTGTTACACATTTACGTGTGTTACACACTTACACGTGTTACACATTTACACGTATTGCACACGTACACGCGTTACACATTTTTATATTATTTTATTGATTTAATATCTCAATTATTAAAGATACCTTGTTTTTTAAATAATAAATCTGTCTAACTGTTTAATACCCGTGACTACTACTGTAACAATTATTGGCCCAATAATGCAAGATGCTGTGTATTATGACAATTATTGATTCAATGATATGGAATACTGTAAAATATTGTGTAATGACAATTATTGATTCAATAATGTAAAATGTTGTGTAATGACAATTATTGATGAAATACTGTGCAATAACCACTTTATCAGTTCAATAATTTAAATATTGTGTAATACCATGTGCTACATCTACTGTAAAATGCCGCGTGCTACAGTAAAATACCATATGTTACCATACTTTTATCACTGGGTATTTTAACAGTTAAAAGTGATAATACCGTTGACCATTTTTATTTAGAAAGGCTATTGCTGTCGTTTTCTTCATCCGACAATATTTCGTTGTGGGGTCCACCCATAACTGAATATTTCGGCGCCGTCGTACGGATATTCCCTGACAGAACGAATATTCCTTGACAGAACGAATATTTCCCGACCAATCGAATATTGTCCAACATAAAATTTTTGCATATAACATCCTTAACTTTAATTTTTATTAATTTAACACCTTATTGTTAAGCATAAAATTATGAAAAAAAATTAAAATCTATTTATTAAAATTCGGGGTCTTACATCTGACCCATTAGAATTAATTATATTGTAGGTTCAGGGGTTGTCGTTGATGATTGTTGTGGAGGTCTACTAGGTCGCCTCTTCCCCTTTTTTGTTAGCATCCCTACGAAGCTCAACTACCTCTTTAGTCAACTTCTTTACCTTATCCACCAGCTCACTTACTTGAGTGGTAGTGAGGGTGAATTCTCCGTGAAGGTCTTAAAATTATTGCTTTATTTTGACCCTGGTTTCATAAAGTGGAGTAAGAGTAGTGTCTATTTGCTCATTTTTATTGGTAACAACACCCTTGAGATCAGTAACTTTGTTGGTCAAGTCAAACACCTTGTTTGTGAGCATCTTAATAGCCTGTTGATTTACTTCTAGAAGTAACTTAAAATTATCATTATTGGTGTCATCCTCTTTAGATAGAGCTCATATCTCTTCATCAATGTATTTGCAATGGTATCACCCAACTATAGTGTCCTTTGACCAAATTTCTCACTGAGTTCTTTAGGAATTGTGGCTATAGCAACAGCCATGTCATTCATTTATTTTTGCAAGTTTTTAGCTATGTGTTGGTAGCCTTGTAGAAAATCATCTTATACTTTTAATAACATCTCTTTAAGTTATCTTCTGGTAGGAATAATGCAAAATCAGGAGAAAAGTTGATTCATCGTTCTTTTAAAGCTTTATTTATCTATCAATGTTACACCTTGAAAAGGTGTCTCAACTTTTTATATAAACACTAGAGGTCTAATAATTAATTTATTGTTGGAGGAGGAAGGTATATCAATTGTAAATGTGAATAAAATGTTTGTTTATATAAAATAATGTGTATAAGTATAAATATGTGATGAAGAGGCTATATATGTATGGGTATGAAAGGTAGAGTGTATATCTATATATACAAGGTTAATAGTTTGATTTAGGCCAGTAGAGTGAGGGGACTCTATGATCGGCGAGCTAGCTCTATAATCGGAGAGTGAGTAATAGGTGAAGTTTGTAGAGTATGTGGTAAAGTTTGGGGTGATGGTGATCTAGTATATGCATTGTCTAGTGTAGTTGGTGGTGATAAAGTAGTATGTACATGTGTAGAGTGTGTATTTATAGGTTCTACAACTATAGAGTTTTGGGACTTTACGATCGTGGGATTAGATTAGGAAGGTTCGAGAACTTTACGATTTATGAAGTAGTAACTCCAGTGGAATGATGCTCTACATTCATAGTGTTAAACTCTATGAATGCTTCATAGCGTATGTCTTCTTAAGTTCCTTTTCCTTGGAAAGCCCATCTCCAACCTTATTCATTAATGAAGGATCAATGTAGACAAACCTCTGGTATGAATTTGGTGAATATCTAGATGAAGATGACTCAACTTCATCAACATTAATGGGTGATAATCTCTTAAATTTGTTCAAATAAGGATGTCATTGAGCAATAATCTTCATAGTTGGATAGCTTTTAAAAGTCTATGTTATCTAGTTGTGGTCTTTTAGTACTTGGGATCTAAAGAGGGGCATCATAGGTAGAAAGAAATAGAGTGACTCATACATTTCTTCTTGATGAACTCTATGATGGGTCCTTTAATTCATCTTAGCCTCTTCTTTATCACAGTCTAGATTTAGCACAATTGTATTTTACTTATATCCCACTTATTCTTCAAATGTTGAGGGAATATAATTTACCTCTATTTGAATGTCCTTATTATTTCCCACCCTATCATCATTTACTAAATTCTCCATTTCAGCATTCTTTAGATTAGGAACTTCTTTTATTGAAGAGTGATTCTCGCTCTGAGTTGTGGAATCCAATGGCTCAGGATTAACAGATATAATAATTGGAGAATGTGAGACAAATTCCCTAAAGCATTATTTTCTATGAGTGTCATCTTATCAACTTCAACCTCCTTTTTAAGTTCAATAAAATCATCAGAAGAAAATTCTATCATTTGTTCTCCAACTGGAGGGTTGATTAGGACAATTTCGATTTTCTTGGGATGATTTTCTTCCTTAACAGTTGACTTCTTATTTTCCTTAAGCACCTTTGCCTTTTTCATAACCTTCTTTTTAATCACTTTCTTCTTCAATCTTTTTATTTTGGTATGCGGTTCAGATACAGGGGCCTTCTTAGCCATCTCTTGATTAGGTTGTTCTGTGATCGGAGTCTGAGGAATTGACTTTACAATTGGTTTAGTAGATTTGTCCTTGGCTAACACAAGTTTCCTTTTCTTATTTTTTTTCTTTTTTCTTATTCTTTTTCTCCTTGATATGTTCTAAAGCATCATATTTTTGGTTGGTTTTGTTAATTCTCAGATTGCACAAAGAGTCTTCAAAAACTCAGATTAAAATTATTTACCCATTAATTATTAGTCAATCTGATTCAATTAAGTACAATAGAATATTCTATTTTATAAAACCCCTTAAAGATTGGATAAAGATCTCAGGTCCAACTTTAGTGATAGTGAGCATTGAATCAAGTATTAGATGATATCACGGATGATATGATAGTTTATTGCAGTTGATATAATAGTTAAGTAAAGTAATAAATAGACGATACTTTTTAAGAGGTTCGGAATCTAATCTACTCATAGTCCTCTCTTTCACTCATTTGAGCAAGGATCATCCACCATATAATAAGGTCACCAAGACCAAGGTTCTCTCAGAACCAATTACAATAAGTCACTTAGACTTCATCTCACACAGAACGCTGATTCCCTTAAAATCAAGCGAGCCACCTAAATTTGTCTTAATCTCATACAGAGAATTGATTCCTTCGGTATCAGGCAAGCCACCTAAACTCATTTTAACCTTACACAGAGAATTAATTTCCTCAGAATCAAGAAAGCCACCTAAACTCGTCTTTTCTTAGATCATAAAGATGTATTTATTGTTTGAGTTTGGGGTACTATTAAGTTGCTTTAAGTTCTTCTTCAAATGCCTTAGCAGTGATGATAGATTTCTTTTACGGCGTAGAGTGGCTTTCCAGAAAGCGCAGAGTGGCATTTAGATGGTAGGGTATGCTTTGAGCTATTTGAGTTATAAGCTTCTCATTATCTCATATAATTGCTTAATCGATCGACAGATTTGAAGTCTTAAGATAAAATATATTTATAGATTTTTTTCTCTTGAAAAATGGCCATTAGAAGTTACTGTTGCTTTATCTGGTATCTGTCTTAAAAGTCTTATGAAGCAGACTGACACATTGGCAGACTGCCATGGCCACCTTATTTGTTAATTGCATATATTCATTATGTGTTGTGGCAGACTCGGGTTTCCAAATATAATCGTTGGACTTGCGGTTGATTGGACATTTTTCTTTTTGTTAACACACTTCAAAGATATTTAGGGTGGAGGTGTGTTGAAGAAGCTTCATGTCAAAAAGGCTACTGACATGTTAGGAGTTGTACTTTACGATACCAAATGTTTAGGATAGTAGAGTCAATCCTCAGATAAGTTCATTTTACGATTCTTGTAGCCCTTCATCATTTTGCGATTCTTTATAGCTCAGTATTACTCTACTATTCTTTGTAACTTAGTCATCATTCTATGATTCTTTATAACTCTGTGTTTTGCTTATTTGTCTAAAATCATTATACGATCATGGAGTTAACTTTAGTCACTCTGCGATCTTGATATCTTTATATTCTGCTCGATGACTCGGTCAGACTTGTTTAGTTCATTATGCGATCTCATTGAGCTAAGTCTTTAGCCGCATGAACTTGAACTCTTATTATTTTATAAGTTCTCACCCTACTATTTGGATCAACCTAACAAGTTTGATCCGTAAATCATTGTGCAATAATTAACTCTTTAAGGACTTTACAATATCACTTATCTTTCTTTTTTAAGTCCTTGTATAATGATTATATCTTTAGGGACTTTACAATATTACTTATTTTTCTCTTTAAAATATATATTAAGCTCTTTATCATCATATCATCATTAAATTCAATATAAAAGGGGTTTAACATAAATGTACTAACAATCTCCCCCTATTTGATGATGACACAAAATAAGTAATTTTCAACAATCATCAATAACTCTAATGCATACAATACATAAATAAACATGATCCTAGATACAGTTAAAAGTTGTATTGTTTATAAAAAAAAAAGTATAAATATTATTAATGTCATTTGTTGATTTACAAAAGATTTTAACAAGTGTTGTTTACAAATACAAGATACAACTCTTGTTAGCCTAGCAAAAAATATTACATTTAACATTAAAGCAAAAAAAGACTTATCTTTTGCTTGGCTTCTGCTTAGCTTTCTGGCACTAGATGATCTTCAAAATGTAGGAAGATATTTCTTCTCTTGAGTTACTCTTCTTAAGTACTCCCTCCTATTTTCCTCTTGATCTCATATTCTCTCTTCATCTTCTTGGCACTTGACGATCTGCAATATGGTAGGGGGTAATTGTTCAAATCTTTTTTATCTTGCTTTTATTTTCTCCTCCTTTTTGTCAGCATCACTTCCCAGTACTTTTGAGTCTACTTCTCTAATCTTAGCTTCTAGTAGTGTATCGAATTATGCTCATGGGTCTTAGCATTTTTCTGAACACTCGCATGACTACTACCTGGACTATTTATGCTTCTTCTTCCTTTAGCCCAATTGGGTCTTGATACGTCTCAAGGTGGATGCTCCCTTTCAATTCTTTTCTTCTTTTTTATAACTTGTTTCCCTTTAATACCAGCAAAAAGCTCCCCCTCAATAGCTGGTACCATTGGATTCAACCTCATTAGACCCCCTTCAATATCAGGTCTTTGTCGTTTGAATCTTGTTTATCATTTCATCATATAATGATGTTCTTTTAGCTTACCCATTTTTCCTCTTAATCTCGATAACTGCTTTATTAGCAGGGGCAAGATAGATATTATATATGGATGATCTGCACAGTAGTCTAGATACATTGCGATGGGGAAATTCTCCTTCTTTTGGAACTGAAGGTTAATTTGATATCTTATATCCAACTCCTTAAGATCTAACCTAACATCAACTGACTTGAACCTAAATTCTCCTTTGTTGACCAGTCCTAGGGCAGAGTCCAGAGTTGTTAGAGTAATGAATAGTTTTTTTCCTTTCGCTTCTGACCTTATTTCTTCATTACCCATCTTCCTTTTGAGATGAAACTTTTCTTCAAGCTTTAAGTAGATCCAAATTTCTTCATAGACGAGTAGTACAAGGCCTAATTAGCAGTCAGTATGGAGGACTCTGTGGATGTAGCTATCATCATCTTTGTTGAAGCCCATCTGATTTCTAAAGGCGATAAGTTTTATCGATATGAACTGAAAATCAGAGAGATAAAGTTAAGATCTGAAGCTTTCTTAGAAGTTAGGGATCTGAACTTGAGAGAATATTGACAGTTTTATTTGAAAGTAAATGAACTATCAAATTGATAAATACAATAAGTGTTGACATAAATATGATAATAAATGAGCTGGGGTAATTGAGAAGACAAAACATAAAACTTGAGTACTTCCCTCGTTATTCGGCTAAATGAAACACGTGTTGAGTTCACATTTATTTATCAGGCAACGGAGTCAGCTATAACAGTAATTTATGCCAGTTACTTCAGTCTGTTACATTAGTTAGTTATTTTTGCTCATCTGTCTGACTTTTGCGCATTCTTGTCCAGTCGTGCTCTTTACTTACCTATTTGACCTTTTGACTTTTTCACTATATGATCTGTATTACAAGTACGTAGAGTGGACTATAAGCTTTCATCTTTCACAGAGTAGTACTTCGTAGAGTATTGACTTTAGAATCCACTTAGCTCTAGGATCCATCACTAAGCAATCGAACTATATGATCTTTTCCTACTTGGTTAGTTCTACAAGGCATAATATATATAATCAGCTTAAGTTCAACATGCTTAGTTCACTTATTAACTTATTAAATCTAGATTCATCTAAAGATTTTATAAACACATCAACAAGTTAATCATCTGTAGGGATAAATTGTAAAGTGATATTATCATTTAAAACATGATCCTTGATAAAGTAATGCCTTATGTCTATATGTTTAGTTCTAGAATATATAACATGATTATAAGATATAACAATTGCACTAGTATTATCACAATTAATAGGAATAGATTTAAACTCAAACCCATAGTCAACTAACTAATTTTTCATCTATCAAATTTGGGCACAACAGTTTCTAGCAGCAATGTATTCACCTTTTGCAGTTGAAATTGAATTATGTTTTTTGCTTAACCATGCATGAGACAAGTCTATTCCCTAACAGTTGGGAAGTCCCATTAGTACTTTTTTTTTTTTTTTGGTATCCTATAAAGTCAGCATATGAATATTCAACTATATTAAAGGGAGACTATTTGGGATACCACAGTCCCAAATCAAGAGTGCCATTGAGATATCTAAATATTTTTTTAACAGAGATGAAATGAGATTCCTTAGAATTAGCATGAAATCTAACACATATACATGTTGAAAATATAATGCCAGGTCTACTAGCAGTTATATATAAGAGAGAAAGTCAATCATACCACTGTATTGAATGATATTAATACTTTTACCATTTTCATCTTTGTCTAGCTTTGATGCAAGTGCCATGGGAGTTTTCATAGGAATGACTAATTCCAAATCATATTTCTTTAATAATTCTTTAATGTACTTGGTTTGGTTGATGAATATATATGCCTTCATCAATTTGTTTCACTTGTAGTCCAAGGAAGAAGTTAAGCTCACCCATTATACTTATTTCAAACTTGCTCTGCATAATCTAGAAAAATCTCTCACATATAATTATATCATCTAAATAAATTTGTACTAACAATATTTTGTCCTTATGCTTCCTAAGAAATAGTGTTGTGTCTACTCTACCTCTAGTAAATCATTTTTCAATAAGAAAATTAGTCAATGTTTCATATTATGTTCTAGGTGCTTACTTTAAACCATAAAGTATTTTATCTAACTTAAAAACATAATTCAAGTGAGTTAGGTTGTTCAACATACACTTCTTCTTGAAGTTCACCATTCAGGAAAGTACTATTGACATCCATCTGAAGGACTCTAAACTTTATGTGGGCTGTAAATGCAAGGAATATCTGTTTGCTTATTTTTAACTGAGGATTTTACACGTAAGTATACGTGATCGAATAGTAATATAGTGGAAAGCAGGGTATTGTTCCCACATAGAATTATTAATAATTATTCACCAATTACTAACTCTTAATCAAATTAATTTTATTTAAATAATCGAATTAAACTATAAATAAAATTTAATTAAACTAATCTAATAACAAGGATTAAATCATATTTTAATGACGTAAGATCATAATTTTTCCTAATGCTTCATTTAAATCCCTTCATTCCATTTTTACTTATCTAATTATATAGAATTATTAACCAAGAATTCTTTATAGTATTGATACGCTTCTTCTGATAGACATATAAAAAAGTCTTTCTAAATCTTACCCTAAGGCAACAGAATTAACAAGGAACACCCTAATTAATTAAATCACTATATTCCTATGTGAAATATGTTAACAAAGATTTTAAGTTCAGATTCTGTTATTGGCTGCAAAAGATATATATGTATATTCCTATCCTGCATACTAATCATATTAATGCCTAATAAGATTATATGAATAGATGCTATCATACTAAAATCTAAACCTATACTTCATCTCCCAATTTTGTATAGATTATCACGGTAATTATTGATCAGACAATTAAACATTAATGCTCAAGATATGATAAACAATTCATAAATAATTAACAATAATTAAAAAGAGAGCAAATTAATACAAACTACACATTAGGCTCTAATGCAATCTTAATATAAAATTAACCAATAACTGAAAAAGAAATCATCATCAATAAATAATCCATCATGTTCAGAATATAAGAATAAAAGAAAAAGATAGAGAAAATAAATCTATAATTGAAGTGTTGGATCTCCACTTTAGCTTTGAATCCTTGCAATCCTTCACTTGATTCCTTCTTCAAATCTTCAATTAATCCTTCTTTTACTTTATTCTATTCTTATCTATGTTAGATTTATGTAAAACTATGTCTAACTCTCTCTCTCTCTCTCTCTATGTTAAAAATCTACCCAAAATAAGAGTATTAATGGGTATTTATAGGAGTACATGACAAATCCCTAGCATAAAAGGAATTAAAAACCAACTCAAAATCAACAAAACAAGAAAAAATCGCGAAGCATTCTAATCATGGGCGTATAGACGCCATCTCTAGTTCAAATCTGGGCGTCTAGATGTTGTCCAATGGCAGCATATTTATGAAATTGCCATTCAGCTTTAATTTCTCCTTTTTACCTAAAAAAATCAATTTTAAATATTAAAAACGCATAAAATAAATATAAATATATAAAATTAATTAACGTAAATTACCTAAAATACTTAAAAACTCACAAATAATTAAGCATTAAAATATTCAATAAATAGCTATAAAATCCACTCATCAACATCCTGATTGTTTATAATCTTGCTACTAGTGCATAAGTTTTATCATAATCGATTCCTTCTTCTTGAAAGTAACCTTTTACAACCAGTCTGGCCTTTTTTCTTATGATTACACCATCTTCATCCATCATATTCCTGAAGATCCATTTGGTGCCAATCACTAGATGATCCTTTGGCATAGAGACCAATCTCCAGACTTTGTTTCTTTCAAATTGGTTCAGCTCTTCTTGCATTGTTTTTATCCAACTTGAATCTTGAAAAGCCTCATCGATCTTCTTAGGTTCCATTTGAGAAAGGAAACTCAAATAGAAATACTCATTCTGGTTTGCAGATTGTATACTTACTCTTGTTGTTGGATCACCTATGATAAAATCTTGTATATGATCCCTTGTTCGTCTTCTTTCGGGTGGAACATCTGTCCTTGTGCCTTCTTGTCTGAGTTTTTCAAGGTTTAGTTATGTTGGTTCTGAGGTTGATGGATCTTTATTTCGTAGAGTACTCATATTTGGAACTGTTGGCTCTACAATTTTTTCGTTTGATTCTTCGATTGTTGGGTTAAAACTTAAAGGGTCGACCTATTTTATGTTTTCTGCTTTAACTTTACGATTGCAAGTTAGGTGACCGTAGTGTTCACTTGCTTAATATTCTCATCAAATATCACAGCCTTACTTGGCTCTAGATTGTTAATTTCATCAAATGTTATATGAATAGAGACTTTAATAGTAGTTAACATCTTTTATTGAATACTCAATAAGCTTTGCTAATATCTGAATAATCACGAAAGATACCTTCGTCTTACTTTGTTTGGAACTTAGTCAGATAGCTCTTATCATTGTTAAGGATGTAGCAGGTACAACCGAAGATGTGTAATTAATCAAAATTGGGTTTTTTCCCTTTCTAGAGTTCGTAGGGTGTCTTTTTTAGTGTGGAGTGAATGAGAGATCGATTTTGAGTGTAGCAAACAGTGTTGACAGTTTCAGCCCATAAATATTTTGGCATCCTTACAGCTACCAAAAGTGTCTTTAATGCTTCGATGAGAGTTCTATTCTTCTTTTTTGCTACACCATTCTATTGTAGAGTTCGTGGTACAAAGAAGTTATGATGTATTCCATTATCAAAATTTATGTATATTTTCCCCAATTTCGTTGCTACCGCGGGCTTTACGCAATCGATCAAATTATATAGATATCCATTCAATACAATATATGACATCAAAAGGATCTCGAAGACCCACTAAAGCATGAAAGTTGAGATCTTTTAGAAAAAGGATTCATATTCAAAAAGTGCATAACCACATGGATAAGCTCACACTAACTCATCAATTTAGGATTAAGTTCGAGATTTTTCTTGGGAGGTATCGGGAAGGAATTGGAATTCACAGAACTGGTTCACCTCAGAGAAATCAATCTCTGTATCATGATCACTCCTTATAGCTTTGATTTTTTCACCTTTCTTATTCTCAACTAGCTTAAAGAATCGGATTAAATTGGAGTTGATTTCATCCTTAGAGGCAAAAAATAATACTCATTTAAATATGTTGTAGTCATCAACTATGACCAAAAAGTATTCTTTCCTCCAAGACTGATAGCAGGTATAAGCCTAAAAAGAGCCATATGAAAAAGTTACAAGGGCCTATTGTTGGAGTTAAATGTCTTATTCTTGAATGAGACTCTTACTTACTTTCCTAGCTAACAAGTTTTGTATGGTTTCTCTTTGATGAATGTCAGCTTTGGCAATCTAGAGACTAGATCATTGGTAACTAACTTGGACATATTCTTAAAGTTGAGGTGGGAGAGCCTTCTATGCCATAACCAACTTATATTTTCTGAAGCTTTGGCAAAAAAGCAAGTTATTATAGTTGAGCTCAGCTTAGTTAGATCCACCACATAAATATTGTCATCTCTTATCCCAGTCAGCTTTATAGAATTTGTTTCCAAATCTCTAACTTCACATTAGCTATTGAGAAAAACTACTTAACGTCTATTATCGCACAACTAGCTGATGCTTAACAGGTTGTGCTTTAATCCTTCAACATGAACAACTTTCTTGAATGAGACAACACCATTCTCTATGGTGTTGTATCCTCTAGTCTTGTCAGAGTTGTTATCTCCAAAGATAATTGTTGGACTATGACTTTTTATGAAGCTTAATATGAGAGCTTGATTTACTGTCATGTGTCTTAAGCATTCATTGTCTAGATACCATGTTGAATCAGTATAGCTCTTTTTTTCGCAATAAAAAATCAGTCTTCATTTTGGTACTCATACTTGCTTGGGTCCAAATGAGTTAGTCCTCTTTGGAACCCTAAACTGCCTTATTTTGGGTCTTCTAGTCACAAGATATGCATTATAATTACACATAACGGCAATATGTCCATAGTTATGATAGGTATAGTATTTTATATACTGGATACTTGTATGAGTGACTGAAAAGTTCATTTCCCTAGACATGTGTGGGGCAATTAAACTCTTAATCTTTCTTTTAGGCTCAAACTGTTTCTGTTGCCACACTACTCTACGGTTTTGAGAATTCGCAAAATAAATGATAGATCTATGATTTTTACCATGTTGGTTCATAGAGTTAGTTTTTACTAACTCAAAAATCCTTCTTGTTTTAATCGTAGTGCTGACCTTACTCTAAGGTTTTTTAAACCCTATACCAGTGTGAGATCTATTATTTTCAGGGACAATAATGAGATTAATAGAAAGAGTAGAGCTTTGAATAACTGGCTCAACGACTTGCGTGGACTTCACAAACACAATACTTCTATGGGAAGCAGAAAAAAATGTTGTTGTTAGTCTCAATGCACGTGCTCACACTCTGACTTAATGTCAATTCCTTAAATTTTAAACCTGATCTATCAAAGCTAAATCTCTGACTTGTGATTAGGGAGTCCATGGAAAACGAAGACCTATTTCAGGTTGAAATCATTTTCTCTAGCTCCGTGACCTTGGAGACTAGAGTAGACTCTCTTAGTGCAGACTGTTTAATGATAAATCTCAAGGTGTTATTATCAACCTCAAGTCTAGATAAAGAAGAAGTATTTTTTTGAATTATTTTCAACTTAAATTTTACTATTTTTTTCTACTTAAAGTAGAGAATGGTCCCTTGAGAGTACCCTGAAACACTTCATGTATTTATTTAAATCAGTTGTTATATCACATAAAACAATTCTCTAGTCATGCAAATTAATATTAGGAGAGTTAGAGTCAAATACCTCACTAATATTAATTTCTTGATATCAGTGGTGATTATCTGTGTTGCTTTAATGGCCATGAGGCAGAGGTTGGCTTTGTGAGGTTCTTTTTCTTCAGTTGATTCTGAATTAGAGCCACTTTCTGTTTCACTCCAGGAACCCTCAGCAACTAAACATCTGCCCTTCTTATGAATTTTCCTTGGATATGTCCTCTCAACATATTATTTTTTCCTGTATTTCTTTAGTTCTTCTCTGACAAGCATGTTACAATCAGCAATGAAATGTCCTAGCTTTTTGGAATTACAACACATATCTTTTGCATAGTCACTGTTATTGTTGTAGTTATTGAAGCACTTGTTGGCACTGCTTTTACGATTCTTCATAAACTTTCTCAGTCTTTTGGCAAGGAGAGTAGGTTCTTCATCTTCATCTTCTGATCTACTTTCTTCTTCCATGGAGGCTTTGGAAGGACTCTCGGTAGCTTTAAAAGCAACACCTTTATCTTTTCTTCTTACTTCTAATGCTGATGTTATCTCAACCATTTGATTCAACTCAAACTCATAGGTGAGCAAGTTTCTATATAGCTGTTACAGAGTCATATCATAATTATTATTTGACTCTCTAATGTCAATGGTCTTAGCATCCCATTTGCTGGGCAGGGCTCTTATGAACTTGATGTTGACATCTTTCTTTAGATAGATCTTATCAAATATTTTTAAAGAGTTGAGAATGATGTTAAATCTCCCATAGGTAGATGTGATGTCTTCACTAGATATATATATGAAAACATCTCATATTTTTTAGTGCGTCGAGATTGTTTATTTTCTCTGACTTATTCTGTTCCTTCATGCATAACAAGGAGAGCTTCCCACACCTCATTGCAGTTCGACAGTTGACCATATTTTGAATAGTTCATCTTCTAGAGTCATGAATAGGATGTTCTTAGCACTTTTATCAAGTGTCACTAGCTTCTTCTCACTGTTAGTCCACTCAGCTTTGTGCTTGACCGCAACATTGTTGGGATCTTTAGTGGATGAAGCTAAATTCGTTGGAATATATAGACCATTAAGCACCGTATCAAAGAGCACATAATTAATGGCATCCATGTATGCCTGCATTCTAACTTTTTAATTAGAAAATTTATCTTTATTACACAGTGGTGGCTTGTTTTCACCACCAAGCTCAGAGTTGATTTTGTTATGTGCTATTTTAGATCAACTCAAGCCTTTAAACTAGTTCAATGAGAACAAGGTTTTGATACCAATTGTTAATTTTCAGATGGCACAAAGAGATCTAGAAGGGGGTTCAAATAAATCTTTTTAAAACTTAGATTAAAATTATTTACCCAATAATTATCAGTTAAGCACAACGGAATATTGTGTTTTATAAAATCCCTTAAAGATTAGATAAAGATCTTAGGTCTGACTTTAGTGATAGTGAGTAGGGAATCAAGTCTCATATGATATCACAATTGATATGACAGTTTATTGTAGTTGATATAACAGTTAAGTAAATCAATAAAAGAGACAATAATTTTTAAGATGTTCAGAGTTTAAATTACTCTTAGTCCTCTCTTCTACTCCTTTGAGCAGGGATCATCCACTATAGGATAAGGTCATCAAGACCTTGGTTCTCTCAAAACGAATTGTAACAAGTCATTTAGACTTAATTTCACAAAGAGAGTTGATTCCCTCATAATCAGGTGAGCCACCTAAACTTCTTTTAACCTCACACAGAGAACTTATTCCCTAAAAATTAGGTGAGCCACCTAAATTCATCTTTTCTTAGATTATAAAGATCTATTGATTGTTTAAGTTTGAGGTGCTATGAAGTTGAGTTAAACAATTTTTCAAATGATTTAGCAGCGATGATCGATTTCTTTCAAGGCGTAGAATGACTTTTTAGAAAGCGTAAAGTGGCATTTGGATTATAAGGTATACTTTAAGCTTTTTAACTTATAAGATTTTCTTTATCTCATGTAAGCAGCTTCGAAGTTTGAAGACAAAATCTATTTATAGATTTTTCTCTTGAAAATGCCTATTAGAAGTTACTGTTGCTTTGTCTGGTATTTGACTTAAAAGTCTTCTAAAGTAAACTAATACACTGGTAGGCTATTGTAGCCACCTTTTTTGTTAACTGTGTTAATTCATTGTGTGATATAATAGACTCGGATTTCCAAATATAAATGTTAGAAATGCGGTTAATTGGACATCTTTCTTTCTATTAACACTTCGAAGACATTCAGGGTGGAGGTGTGTTGAAGAAGCTTCCTATCATAACGGCTACTGATATATTAGGAGTTGCACTTTATGATACCAAATATTTAGGATCATAGAGTCAATCTTCAAATAAGTTCATTATGCAATTCTTGTAGCCCTTCATCACTTTGCGAATCTTTGTACCTCAGCATTACTTTACTATTCTTTGTAGCTTAGTCTTCATTCTACTATTCTCTGTAGTTTTACGTTTTGTTCATTTTTTTAAAGTCATTTTGCGATCTTGGAGTTCCTTTCAGTCACTCTGCGATCTTGATATCTTTACATCCTACTCGATGACTCTGTTAGACTTGCTTAGCTAATTCTACAATCTCAACGAGCAAAGTTTTCAGCCCTGTGAACTTAGACTCTTAGTCTTGTGAAAGTTTTTACTCTACTATTTGGATAAACATAACAAGTTTGATCCCTAAGTCCTTGTACAATAATTAAGTCTTTAAGAACTTTATAATATCACTTATCTTTCTTTTCTAAGTCATTGTGCAATGATTATCTCTTTAAGGACTTTACAATATTAGTTGTTTTTCTCTTACAAATATACATTAAGCTCTTTGTCATTATATTATCATTAAATCCAATAATATTGGTTTAACATAAATTCACTAACAGGTTTTTTCACAATCATTTCTTCTTGAGCCTTCTCAGCAACATATTCTTTTCCTTTTTTTTTCTTTTTTCATCTCTAGCTTTCTTTATCACCTTTTTAAGTTTCGTAGCCTTCAACTTTCTTGCCTTTATTTTCATCTTTTTAGATTTTGCTGCTACTGAAGCCATATTAGCAGAGGCCTCTGGGGTGGCATGCCCCTGTGATTTTTCTTCATTTTCAGCTACCTTTCTCTTCTTTTTAGCATTAGATGGTTTGTGGACCTCGACTGAGCTCCTTTTCCAGTTGTTAAAGAGTTTCTTGATGATCTTCTTATTTATATTGATGACTTCTCCTTTTTATCCCTAATATGTTTCTTTAGTTTCGTCTTCAAAATAATACTAATAAACCTCTCAAATAACATTTTAGAGAGTGGTTTTTCTTCCTTTCTCTTCTCACATCTTTGAACTACTTTCCAATCTAGTCGTAGATAACTACTTTAAAATTCACTTTCACTTCTGTTAGTGCATTTATGTTTACCCCTGTTGTTGGATTTAATGAAGATATGATGAAAAATAGCTTAATGTATATTTGTAAGAGAAAAATAAGTAATATTGTAAAGCACTTAAAGAGATAATCATTGTAAAAGGACTTAAGAAAGAAAGACAAGTAATATTGTAAAGTCCTTTAAGATAATCATTGTAAAAAGACTTAAGGATTAAACTTGTTAGGTTGATCTAAATAGTAGACTGATCGAGAACTTATAATAGACTGAGAGTTCAAGTTCGTAAAACTGAAGACTTAGTTATCTGAGATCGCAGAATGAACTAAGCAAGTCTGAAAGAGTCGTCGAGTAGAATGAAAATATATCAAGATCGCAGAGTAATGGAAGGGAACTACAAGATCGTAAAATGACTTCAAACAATGAGCCAAAACGTAGAACTATAAGAATCGTAGAGTGATAACTGTAAAGAATAGTAGAGTAATATTAACCTACAAATAATCATAAAGTAATGCTGAGCTATAAAGAATTATAGAGTGATGCTGGGTTATAAGAATTGCATAATGAACTTATCTGAGTATTGACTCTATGATCCTAAACATTTGGTATCGTTAAATGTAACTCCTGACATGTCAGAAGTCGTTCTGACAAGAAGCTTTTCCAACACACCTTCACCCCTGAATATCCTCGACGTGTGTTGACATAATTATTTTTTTTCAATCAGTCACATTTCCAACAACTATATTTGGAAACTCAAGTCTACCACAACACACAATGAACTGACACAAGTGACAAATGAGGCGGCTACAACAGTCTACCAGTGTGTTAGTCTGCACTAGAAGATTTTTGTGGCATATACCAGCTGGAGCAACGGTAACTTCTAATGGGCATTTTTTAAAGAAAAAATTATAAATAGATTTCAAGCTTCAGACTTAAAGCTCTCTCGATCGATCAAGCAATTACATGAGATAAAACAAAGCTTACAAGTCAAAGAGCTCAAAGCCTACACTACGAATCCAAAGGCCACTCTACGCTTTCTGAAAAGTCTCCTACGCCTTTAAAGAAATCAATCATTTTTGCTGAGTCATTTGACATAGAGCTTAACACAACTTAACAGCACCTAAAACACAAATAAAAAATAGCAGATAAATATGAGTGATTTGAGCAAAGACGAGACTTAGTGACCGACCTGATTCTAAGTGAATCAGTTATCTGTGTGAGGTTGAGATGACACTTAGTGATTGAACTGATTCTAAGTGCATCATTCTTTGTGTGAGGTTAATATGAGACTTAGTGGCTCGCCTGATTCTGAGGGAATCAGTTTTCTATGTGAGGTTAAATCTAAGTGACTTATTGTAATTGGTTCTAAGAGAACCATGGTCTTAGTGACCTTATGCTAAGTGGATCATTCCTGCTTAGAGGAGTGGAAGAGATGACTGTAATTAGTTTAGACTCTGAGCCTCTTAAAAGTTGTTGTCTCCTTTATTGATTTACATAACTGCTATATCAACTGCAATAAACTGTCATATTAACTACAATACAAACTGAGACTCGAGAATAAAAACTTCCTGAAATTTAGGTAGGCACACTTAAGGGGGGGGGGGGGGGGTTGAAAAAGTGTGGAACAAACAATATCCAAATTTTATAGTTTTAATAATATGTTATCAATACAGCCTACTTTATTACCCAATTCAGCAAGTTATATTATTCTGGCAGCAAATTGTTTACTGCGGCGATTTTAAAAATTAATTTACTTGTACCAAATGAAGGCCTGAGTTAAAATAATTAATTTTCTCTTGAAATATATATGACAAAGTATTCAGAATGTGTTTCACAATTCAAAATTAAAACATACAACGAACAAATAATGTCAAGCAATCAAACACATGAACACAAGGAATTTTTACGTAGTTCGACCTCTAATCTCTACTCTAGTGGCTTAATCCACGTTCAATACCAACTAGTATTGGAGATTCTTTTTTTTTTTTTTTATCAACTTGGTTTACAATTAAACCCCTGATATAAAACAAGTTCCCACAACCTTTGAGCACTTATACTCTCTGAACACTTTTGTTCACCTTATGCACCTATGCATCCGAAGCACTTATGTTTACTTTGAGGACTTATCCTCCCCAAGCACCTATACTCTCTTGGAACTTGTTTGTAACAACCCAATAGACCACACACTTATTTTATCAAATAATCTTGAAATAATTAGATAATAATTATAAAAATAAACTATGATCAAAGCAATAATTATATCAACAAATTAAGGCTTAACTAGTATACAATGATCAAAGATTAAGATAAAGATATCACCGACTAAGCATAATATAGAAAAGCTGAAAATAATCTAAATGTGATAGCGTGTAGTAGCTTTGAATAGATCTTCACCAAGAAATATAAACAGCCCTTTTTAAGTATATACATGAAGAGGTTAATTAGAATATTTTTTAAACCCTGTACTTCCTCTTTTTCAACCCACGGCTGAACCCATATATAATAAAGAAGGAATATAGCTGTTACCATCTACGAGAGATTTAAGGTATGATTGATTTTGTAATTGATTAACTTTGACCCATATGATATAACAATTGGTATAAGCATACTTGGTCAAATATTAGATACCAAGATAATTGATTTAAAAGAATCATGCCCACAGTAGGTGATGCGGAAAGTAAATGAATCAATTTCAATAGTTAGCTTGATAACTAATCCAAAGTTAAAAATCATTTAGACGTAATTTTATACTATAAAATAATATAATATTCTAAATATAATTATATACTCATACTTATATTCGAAATAAGTTAAATACTGTCATGTATCCGTACAACTATTACAGTTCTAATAAATGTAAGAGAGATGTTTAAAAAGTAATTATTTTTTTAAAAGTTTGTCAAGTAATTCATCTGAAAGTTTAATTAAGATAAACGAAATGTGGGAAGATTTGAACCCAAAATTTTGTACATCAAGAGCTCTAATAACATGTTAAGTAACCAATTTATTTAAAAGTTTAATTAAAATTTAAAATAAAAAAAAGGTACCGGCAATATATATCATATCTAATAAAGTTATATTTTAGAAATATAACTCTAATTCTAAAATAATAAAAATATTTGTTTGTTATTCGCCGTTCTACGTATCTATAAATTGGGGTTAAATGCAATTCTGTTTCTCGATCCATATGACCCATAATCTCATAAATACATATAAAATTTTACAGAAAGGTGTATTTGATGAAAGTCATATGCACGGTCCTAAAGTCTACTCCAGCAATTCTTTTATGAGGTCATTTGTTGGGCACATAATTCTTTTGTGTATATATAATTTAACCTATATACATTTATACACTTTGACCTATTTATTGTGTATAGAATCCAAAAATAAAAATACTTAATTATAGAAATAATACCAACTATATCTCTCGCTCCTTAGGCTGTGTTTGTGAATTTTGTCTTGAAAGGAAGGGAAGTGGAAAGAAAAAAATTCTTCTTTTCAAAAATTTTAAAAAGGAAAATTTTCTTTTAATTTTTTTCCTCCCCAAAATTAACACTCATAAACATGCCATTACTCACTTCATCATCACCACTACGTCCTCTACCGAAGCCATTAGTCTCACAAACTCTATTCCCTCGCCAAATCAACTACACAATCTTCAATACATGGAGAATGAGGTGTAACATAAGTCAAATTTTGAGGGACAAAGATGTATTTAAAATGGCGTATTATCTCTTTATCTGAGAAGAAGAATTTTACCTACTTTCTTTTACAAATAATAATATTTATCTTTGCGTAAGATGTAACTTGGGCATAATTATTGTCGTTGAAGGTTTTCTTTTTTCAATATTAAACTTCAATATCTAAAATTCATTTTTTTATACAAAATGCTCTCTTCATTCTGAATTATAATAGCACTATTGACTTTTAAAAAGTTATTTTAAAATATTGTTAAACAGAAAATTAATACGATTCATTTAAGTTTTCAAAATAATAAATCTTAGTTCATAATATTTATAAATATATGGACATAAACTAATTAAATTCATGTCAATTTTAAATTTAAAAATATCGCAAATTAATTTTATAAAAATTAATATTAATCTTACAATTTAGAACTAAAAAAATACTAAGAAAATGTCAATTATGTCTTACCATTTAAAAAATTAAAATCAACAAGTGTAGAATGCACTTGTTAAGGACTACTGTAGTATATTCTCAATAAAAACAATTGTAATCAACTCAACAATTGTACCTTTTATCTCAAATTAACTGACATGGGTTAAAAATGAATTCCATAAAACCGTAAAGTAGAAAGATAAGAAAAAAATAGATATTATACTAAATATAAAGATCAAGAAAATAAATAACAAAAATTAAGAACAAATAATTAATAATAATGAAATTCCAAAAACTAAATAATTATATAAAAAAAAAATAAAGACTTTAATACACATACAAATCTATAAAATACAAGAAAGAAAAACTAAATAAATGAACGAAGGGAAAAAGATATAAAAACAATATATGCCCCATCACTCATTTATACAAGTCCCGTCTCAAGTTATCTTCAGGTCTAACAAGTTTTTTAAACCGTAGCGGAATTGAATTATTCATCTTACATTAATTTATCATCAATATAACGTGTTAAGACTCGAATTCGTCTGCACATTCAACCGCCGGCTTGAATGTGAACTTGCACGCCCATGTAAAACAACCAAAAAGTGTTTGACAGCTTGGAATACCTCTAGTGTGAGAGTAAATACATGTCTCAAGATATGTTAACAATAGAGGTGACAAGTATTTAATAGGCTAAAATGCAATGTGTGCACCTCTATTATTCACCTTATATTTATAATACTCGTTGTGCCCAACAAGACCATGATTACTAATAAGAATCGTATATTAAAAACTCTGTTGGAGATGGTAACTGTCATATTAATCACTGTTGGATACGATAACTCCAACACTAATTAGTATTAGATATGGTAACTAGTTAGTATCCAAAGTGATAGGACATTGATCCCAAGCCTATCGGGCTTAGGAGTCATCTTGTGCATGCTAGGCCAAATGGGCTATAAGAGTAAGGTCCATTTTGGGCAGCCCATTAGCACTAGTAAATATGCAATCCAACATTGCCCCCCACTCCTCCTATAATATCCAAGAAAATTATAAATTCTTACATTAATGAAATTAAGGAATTTTTAAACATTTTTGTATGCACTTATGTGTCTACATGTGCTATGAAATTAGTAATTCAATTTAAATTGAATTAAGGTACGTAATAATTAAGAAATAAAGTGACAATGATGATGATAATTTAAGCTCATGTAATCTGCCTTGTGTGACATAATGGTTAAGATTGATTAATTAATTAATTAATTAATTAATTAAGAGATGATTAAATAATGAAATGGATTAATAAGGGTAATTAAATTAAACCCAATGTGAATATTAGGAAGTCACATAAATTATTATGATAGGGTCCAATGTGCTAGAAATAAAGTTCATATATGTATGGATGGCTAGAATTTATTAGTTAGCCAATATATGTGATGGTTGGCCCAATGTTTAATTTAATTATAAGACCACTAAAAGAATTACTAATGGTTCATGAATATAGCCCAAGTTGGGTATTATAAGTCCATTGTAGACACCCAAAATTTGCACTTTTGTACTTTTGTACTAGCACTTTTGCAATTATGAATCGTCACTTGACCTGACATGCGAAAAGGAAGGTGGACCCCAACACAAAGTCACCCCAACGACTTACGGTCAAAGCTGTCATAACAAACAACGAGCATCAGGTTACTTAAGGCGAGGCAAACAACTGATCCAAAAGAACCTGATTTGATCACAAAAGACGACTAATGGCCACTACGCTTACGATGTTCGGGGGTCTCGCTCCCCGGTGAGCGAGCGGCTGCCCAGCTCGCCGGTAAACTGGCGGGGGTGGAAGGGGGCAGCGCCCCCTGGAAGCCAAGCACAAAAAGCAATTTTTACATCAAGTAACAGCCTTCCGAAATAATACAACAAAAAATGATGATTCAAGACTGCATGACACGAAAATCGAGAAAAGGAAGCCGGGCAGCCGCGGATGCATCTGCGGCCGACGACACGTGACATTTTTTGTGGCTCGAGAAAACGCACTGTAGCCGAGGGTTCGGCGCGGACGGCCACAGCAGGCAACCGCAGATGCACCTGCGGCTGCCTCCAGGACACTATACAGCGGCCATTTCTGCGTCCGAGAGCAAAAAAGGAGAGAAAAATTAAGGAGTTTTTAGAGAGAGAAAACGCGAGGAAGGAGAGAGAGGAGCTCGGGTTTTGACAAATCCAAGTGAGAATTTCATTTTCTTTTGCTAAGATCGTTGAATACTCTTGTGGTTTGACTCAAATCGTGAAATATAAAGCTTTTGTTGGTCTATTGCAAGGTGAAAAAGGGTGTTTCTTTTGATATTTTCTTGTTTGTATTAATGTGATAATCGTGTGTTTTGGATTATTTAGCCTAGTATGTTGTTGTATTAATGATGATCCGTGGATTAGGGATCATTAGCGAGTGTTCCTTTGGAACATAATCTCCTCCTAATATCCCGAGGACATCCATACGGTGATAATGTAAGTTCATGGCGTTAACGGATCGTTCATAATGTGGGGTTTGTGATTTGAGTCGTGTAACGTAGTAGCAAGTTTCGTATTGTAAAAATTTGTCCGTGGTATGATTGTGTAGGGATTTGGGGTAACTGTGAGCCTAGGGAGAGGATCCTCGTGATCAAATCCCGATGATGGACATTTTGATATGTAATCGTTGAATAGGGTCCATGGTTGTATATATGTAATATCGGGCCTTAAAGTGATACCAAATCGTGATCGGGTTAAGGCCCCGTAATAATAAAGATATGTGATTGTGGGTGTTTGGGGTTGTCTGGATGGCTCACATGCCCATGGATAGCCCCGACACGTTTTGAATGCTTATTTTGATTTACGACACAAAAAACGATTTTCCAAAAATAAGGCAAACGATGAAGATGTTCTAAAAATGATCAAATTAGGATATTAGACTCACGAGGTTTAAAAATTAAGAGTTTCGGCGAATTTTGATCCTTGTTTGACGAAAAGGCTTCATTTGGTTTTGAAAGGTCATAAAAGATGTTTTCGTAAAAAATAAATGAACGTTTTCATTAAACTTTGTGCATAGGGTTAAAGAGTTCTAGAAGTTGCCTTCATTTTATTTATATTTACTGTTAGAAGGCAATGTATAGTCTCGATTCCTATTTGACAAAAGTTTAAAAATTATTGTTTTCTGAAAATGACATCTAATAAAAAAACCCTCACCATTTTCGAAATTAAAATCAATCTTTATTATAAAAAACGAATCCTTGTCATTTGGGTCAAAAGACGTCTAAAACACTTTCTCGATAAAACACATTTGCCATATAAAGTCAAAGCAACTTTTATGCAAAAATTCACCACAAAACATTCATTTAGGCACACACGCACACATACGCGCGCATACACACATTTTAGGATTTAAAATGATAGGAAAACATCGAGATTGCGGTAACCGTGTTTCACGGAAGTCGGGGGGTGCCTAACACCTTCCCCTCGCTTAAGCAAGCCCCCGAACTCTATGAATCTCGGTTCGCGGACCAATTGAATCAGAGTCACATATGAGCCAACGATTACGAAAACAAAATTCGGATGAGTTGGTACATCCATTTCAAATATACCAACTGGCGACTCTGGTCAACTGACTCATTATAAAATCGACCTTTCGAAACCCCGTCGACACTAAGCCGACCCTTTTCAAAAAATCACATCTTAATTTAACGGCTAAAATTGAAAAGGGCTTTTTAATTATTAAAAAACGAAACGACGAAAATCTCGGCGTCGACATCCATTAGAAAGTCCAAATCATGATCCAATTAATTGACCCACATAAAGAAATCCATTTTCTAGAAGAATATATATATATATATATATATATATATATATATATATATATATATACATGATATACATACACAAAAATGCTAGAAACTTGTTTGTCTTATATGCTTGGAGCCATATGAGGCGAAATGATGAGGTAGGAGATGAATAATTACCTAAGAAATGGCTTAATGTCCTTAAAGATGGAAGTTGGTAAAATCTTTTTACCAACTATTGTTAATCCATTGGTTAATGTATGCATGGAGGATATTAGCACTTTTATAAATAGGAGCTTCCAAGATTATTTACAAAGTTTACTTGCAAAAATATTAAGTGTTAGCTATAGAGAGAAAATAGAGAGAGAATATAGGAAAATAAGAAAAACTAGGAAAACTCTTACAAGTGAGTGATTCTAGAAAGGTCTAGCAAAGAAGAAGAAGGTGAAGAACTACTTAAGGTTCATCTCAAAGAGAAAGAAATCATCTAGGAGGTATAATCCTAACCTAGTTTTGATTTTATAAGTTAAGTTAATATATTTTTGTATATTGGAATATTTATTCTTGGTTGTGGGAGGATTGTTGTTTGGGAATCATGGCGGATTTTGAAGGCATAAGGAAGGAGTTGTGAAGGAGAATATGTTTTTGATATGTGTTTGTAAGTGTTTTATGACCAAATGAACCAGAAGAATACATGAGAATATAAAAATTCTAAGTGTACTAGTGAAAACATGAGATTTAGTTAAAAATGGAACAATATGTGTAAGCTATTTGTATGACCTAAAAATTATATATTGTAGATCTATAAAATACAAAAATATTCCAAGTGAAACGAACAAAAATGGAGCTAAAATGGATTTAGAGTGAATTTTCTTGTAAATGATGTCAAAATAGAACTCTAGCTTGAAAATCTAATATTTTGGTTAAATAAATATTTTGAAAAAATTATTTAAAAATTAAAATATTATAGAGTTATGAGTTTGTGAAATATCAAAACTGATTTGAGCTCATTTTGATGTAAAATGAGCAAATTATGAAAAATTGAATCAAAAATGGTCAAAATAAAAAATGCTGAAAAAATGAACCAAACATTCTGCCAACATTAGTTGCGTCGGGGCGCAATGTTTGTACTAAAATACTGCGCCGGGGCTCAATGCCTGTTGACCGGGTTGGTCAAACCCAGGTAAAACTAGTGGGTTGACCTTATCTGACCTAACTCGATTCGGGATTTTTTTTTTATTAAAATAATAATAAGCAAATAAAATAATTAAAAATTATTTTATTTGTAAGTTGATTAAAATAATATTAAATAAATAAAATAATAATTATTTTATTTGTGAATTAATTAAAATCATATTAAACAAATAAAATAATAAATAAAAATTATTTTATTTGTGAGTTAATATTAAATAAATAAAATAATAATTAAAAATTATTTTATTTTTGAGTTAATAATAAAAATTATTTAATTAACATTAAATATTTCTTTAAACAATTAAAATAATATTAGAGGATTATTTTAATTGAGAATTAATAATGCATAAGCAATTAAAATAATATTATAGATTATTATAATTGTGAATTAATGAGACATAAATAATTAAAATAATATTAAAAATTATTTTAATTATGAATCAATAAAGAATAAATAATTAAAATAATATTAATAATTATTTTAATTGTGAATTAATAAAGTGTGAGCAATTAAAATAATACTAAGAATTATTTTAATTGTGTACTAATGATGTACAATTAAATTAAAATAAGAGTAAATGTTACTCTAATTGAGAACTACATAAATAAAATAACAACTTAAATTATTTGGGGATTAATAAAGCGTGATTAAAGAAAATAATAATTGAATATTAATAAGTTGTAAACAAATAAAGTAAGAACACTTTATTTGTAAATGATTAAATGATGATTAAGGATCATTACACAAATAGAATAATACTAAAGATTATTTTATTTGTGATGATTAAGGAATGCATTAAATAAAGAGAATTAGAGATAATAATATTTTAAAAAATAATTTTATTTAAGATTATAAGTGTAATAAAAATGATTCGTGAGTCCTAGTTGTATAGAACTAGTGAATCAGATCGATTAGATCATTATATGAAGGTCATAGATATTAACTGTTAGATGAATATATTGAACATAGATTGTTCAAAGGATAAGGAATCAAAGTCGGATAGAGTCGACGATCCAGGCAAATGCTTTAACTTGTACTTTTATTTCTCGTACAAGTAGAATTAATCGATGAAATAATTTATGTTTTATCTATATTCATGATGGTTAAATTATTAATTCTGAAATTTGATTTAAATCATGGTTATACTCTTGAATAGTCATTCAAATCCTATTTGCGAACATTGAACGTATCAATTGCTCCTAATTGTGTTGAGAAGTAAGTCTATGTCATTTGTATCGGCTAGACCAATGATAAGAACGATTGTTAATCAATCATATTTTTTTGAGAAAGCTATCCAAACCAATTGCCTTAGTGAGAACTCTTATAGTATGTTAAGATGAACAACTACTTTACGTCAAGGAGCCGACACGTGCGCAAACAACATGTCTGAGTGTTATGCATAACATAGGGTACTTTAGGCTAATCACCTATTGTACTTGTTTATTATTGTGAATTTTCAATAAAATACTGTTAATTCAAACATGTGTTCACAGTCCATAGTGACCACTCAGTAAAACATATTTATTTATCTGGAAATATCAAAATTCTTAATTTCATATACATCCTTCAGTCCATAATGACTCTTCAGTAGTAGAAATGATCAGAATTGAAACTATTGACACTTACGTTGTTCTCAATCCATTTACTTAATTCCTAAGCTAATAATTATTGTTACACCCTTGTAATTATGAAGCCTTACACATGAACACCTATTTTTTTTGCTTCATACTTGCCGAGTAAAGTCGTTGCTCATTCTTGCTTTCTCTTTAAATTACAGTTAAGACTGAGCAAGACACTAGTTCAGGAAAAGACAAAGGCAAAGGCAAAGTTACTGAGTAGCCTTATCAAGACGTAGTAGTCAATTTTATTTGGTATTGCATTAAGACTTATATTAGAACTTATTATTTTAAGTGAATTCATGTATTAGTAACGGTTGTGTGACTTGGGACGCAAATATTTATGTTAACTCAATGCAAAAAATTTCTATTATTCCGCATTTAGTTGTTATTAGCATGTTGTATGAGTTGGATTGTGAAGCATAAGATTCGAGGTATAGGTATCTGAATTTGGGGGGTCACACCTTAAGCATATGAAATGTGTTGGAGGAGTAGATAGGAGGCTCTAAGAATTTGAGGACTATAACGACCGAAATGGGTGTTTTTGGGAGTCTAATGGCTGCTGACCGAAGAGAAAGTTCGTTTGGGAGCTCTGAGACATCAAACTGAAGGAAAAACTCCTTCGAGAGCCCAGAGGCGTCACACCGAAGGGAAAGCTCCTTCAGGAGCCCGGAGGTATCAGACCGAAGGAAAAACTCCTTCGAAAGCCCGAAGGCTACTGACCAAAGGAAAAACTCCTACGAGAGCCCGAAGGTGTCAGACTAAAATGAAAGCTCCTTCGGGAGCCCGAAGACTACTGACCAAAGGGAAAAATCCTTCAGGAGCCCGGAGGTATTAGACCGAAAGGAAATTCCTAAGAGAATCAGTTTGCTTATTTTTGGTCGATTAATCATTTCCCAAACACATAATGGGTCTCCTCAGAAGTGGGCTTTTATACAATTGTTCAGGCCAAATTTGTTAGAATTTAAAAAGAGACTCTAAGACTTATTTTTAGGCAGTTGTCATGGGAATTTTTATCGGCTTTGTGGAGGAAATTGTGCACGTGAATACAGACAATACATCATTAGCTCTCGTAACCATCATACTATGACCTTACTCGTCGAATTTAATTAATCTAGATCGCTAATTGTTGGTTTAAATAGGGTAAAGAGAACTGTGCCTCGATTACTTTTCCCAATCTTCAAACTTACAGAGAAAGAAAAGAGCCATAACTTCCAACGTTCATCAAATCTCGATCGATTTTTGTTCTTTAACTCACTCTTCTCCGATCTAAGTAAGTCTTTGTATTCTTCATAATTCTTAGATGGAAAATAACTCTAGGAGACTCGTTGTTACTTCATCTTCCCCTACTGAAGGTGAAGTTACAGTGGTTGTTCTCGCTATTCCTGAAGGTCAAACATATATATTTCCAGTAGTCGAGGGCATGCGAGACGTAGAAAAGCGTAATAGGAAAAAATACACTACTAAAAAATATAAGACAGTTAATACCCCTCTGACATCGCTAATGTAGATTTACAGCTATTGATGACAGAGTTCAATTTCCAGGGGGGTTTATGAAGTTAAGAAACTTCAACCCAAAAAGAGGATGTACTGGCAACCCGAAGGCATCCGATTACTCTTTCTAAACAACTTCTCTATTTCGGACTCCGTTTCCCATTTCTTCCTTTCCTTATCGACCTTCTACATACCACTAGTCTCTGTTTGAACATGTTAGTTCCCAATTCTTTCATTCATTTGCATAACTTTATGGCATTTTTGTCAATCTAAGGGTGTAAAGCCTCCTTTAGATTTATTTTTTCAGTTTTTCTCCATTAGTGCCAGTAGGGGGAAGGGGTTTTGCCAGACTAAACAAATTGGTAGAAAGCCATTAATGGAGACCCCTTCCACTAACAAGGGGTGACATATGGACTGGTTCTTTATTAAAGGGTCAAACACAGAGTTGATCTGACCTTGGACAGAACGAAATCGACCCCAGTTGAACCTCATCCAAATCAGTAGGGTTAGATTTGAGGAGTTTGAGGTTCTATATTCCAAAAGGCCCTCGACAAAGATGATCCAGGAGGTCCTTAATGACCAAAACTAGCTGCATCTTTATAGTTGTGAGTACCTTGCCATGTCTGTTTCTTTTCCTCTTTTTTTTTTGCTTTTATCGTTTCTACTGATATTTAACTTTCTCTGTTCTGCAGTGGCAAATCAACCAACAAAATAATGAAGCCATCCTGGAAGCTAGCTGCAAGAGAGGTTGGGAAGCCTTTATCAGTGATAAAGAAGCTTCGGAGAGCTAAAATACTAAAGGGAAAAGGTACAGTGCCTCATACTATTCTAGTTAAACCGAAAGGTAAAGTTGCAGTGTCTTCTGAACTAAGAAATCCCCAGAAGGTTGATGTTCTTGTTACCCCTGCTCCTGTGTCAATTCCTTTTCCCACTCCTACTTTTGCTCCTGCTCTCGAACCTGAACATGCTTTTGTAGAGATTCCTCTTCTCCAATGGTCTGACCCTACTCCTATTATCGGCTCGGAGGAGCCTCTCCAACCACCACATACTCAAGAGGCGATGCCTTTGATTGCCAAAGGGTCAAGGGTAGAAAAAAGAAAAACTCTCAATGACGTGAACACGTCAGACCCCCACTCTGTCCGAAAAAGGCAGAACGTGATAATCGAAGGGGTCTTAACAAGGGACTTCAGTTGGCGGATCTTGTTTCGTCGATCTTGAGGGTTTCCATCTTGGAGCTTTCGAATGCTTCAGATTTTCGCCTGATGAGCCGAGGTATGATGGGGCAGATCTTCAAAGCCCTCATACAAATGCAATTATTATCTTATTTTCATAATGTGTTATGTTATCTTTTATATTTATAACAATTTGCTAGCATACTTACACTTAGGCTTCCTTGCCCCTACCCTTGTCTGATAAACCGAGGGTAAGGCTAAAGAGCAAAATAAGTGTTGCATTTAAAAAGAAACACAAGAATAATAAAGACAGGACTATCATTTATTAATATTGAAGAAATGGCATTATCGGCTTAAGAATAGCCTCAAAAAATAACAAGTACAAGACTAACTATTGACAATATTTTTGAAGCCTAACTGCATGCCATGTATTAGAGATAGGCTTTCCATCTATGGATTGAAGCTTGTATGTACCAGTATTTAATACTTCAATAATCATATAGGGACCGTCCCAGGTAAGCATAAGTTTGCATGTGTCTTGAGGTGTAGAGGCTTCGGCTTACCAAAGAACCAGGTCTCACTATAAGAAAAATGTCCAACAGCGACCAAACATATCAATGATTGCTTGTTGCGGTCACTATTACTATTATCAGCGACCGCTATTAGCGACCACTATCAAATTTGGTTGCTATTACTATTAGCGACCGCTCGTTGATAGAATTATCCTGCCAATTTTTCGGCGCCCGAGCATGGCGCGAATGTCATCTTTGATGAAATAACATCAGTGACAGGACATCAGTCGTTAAAACTGCTATGTCAACTGTTTCAACGACCGCGTATGGTTGTTGACACCAGTCGCTGATGATATTTAATCTAACTGTTTTAGCGATCGCACGCAGTTGCAAAAAACAGTCATTGATGCTTTTAAGTTACTTTAGGCATGCATAAACCCATCAGATGTAAAAAAAGAAGAAAAAGAAGAGGAAGAAGAAGAGAGAAAAGGAGAAAGAGATAAAGGAGGAAGAGAAGGATTCGTGCCGCCGCTCACCACTATTCACCGTTGCCATCGCAACCTCCTGCCGCAGCCTATCCTCATTTATCAGTCTCTATTGATCTACGAAGTAAAGTTTGTATGTATTGGCTCAATAATCTCTCATTTTATCATAAATTTAGTGTATTGTTGTTTTGACTTTACATGTTTCATTTATCAGAATTTTGATTATGTATGCTTCAATTTTGTTGCTGATTGGGGATATTATTTTATGTAGTGCCTACTTTGTAATCTCTAGTTTATGAAACTTTTGAGTATTTGTAAACAATTGGTTATATGCTTGGAAATAGTGTTAACCTTGCTAGGAAATGTATGTATTGGTTATATGCTTGGTAATAGCGAAGTCCATTATTATGAAGATTGGCAAGTTGTTGGCTGGTTTAATTACTTATAAAGATTACCAACAATTTATTGGCATTGCTTCATATAATATCTTGTTAAGATTTTTAAGCAACATGAGGCTTTTGATCATGTCCAACCGAAAAATTATATTGTTGTTAAATTGTTCGCTGGTATTGCTTCATTGTTTTCTTGATCCTAATATTTCATTTTCTTATTTGAGCTTAAAGTAAAATAATATAATAAAATTAAAATGAAAGGAAAAAATAAAATATAATATAATATGATATAATTTAAAATAAAATAAAATAATTTAATTTAAAATAAAATAAAATAAATAATTTAATTTAAAATAAAATAATTTAATTTAATTAAAAATAAAATAAAATAAAATAATAGAATTTAATTAAATGCTAAATATCATATTATATTTAAAAACAATACAATAAAATTAAAATGATATAAAAAATAAAAAAAATATAATATGTTATAATTTAAAATAAAATAATTTTAAAAAATAAAATAATATAATTTTAAATGTCATATTATATTACATACAATAATTTAATATAATAAAATTAAAATGAATGAAATTTTTAAAAAAAAATAGAAATAATATAATATGATATGATATAATTTAAAATAAAATAAAGTAAAATAAGTTAAAATAAAATAAAATATTATAATTTAATTTAATTTTAAATATCATATGATATTATATACAATAATATAATATAATAAAATTAAAATGAAAGAAAAAATAAAAAAAATACAAATAATATAATATGATTTAATTAAAAATAAAATAAAATAATATAATTTAAAATAAACTAAAATAATTTAATTTAATTTCATTTTAAATATCATGTTATATTTTATACAATAATATAATAAAATTAAAATGAAAGAAAAAATAAAAAATACAAATAATATAATATGATATAATTAAAAATAAAATAAAATAATTTAAAATAGAATAAAATAATATAATCTAATTTAATTTTAAATTACATAGGATATTTGATGCAATAATATAATATAATAAAATATAACATGTACCGGATTCTCATATTAGTTAAGATTGTTGCATGTATAGGTTCATATTCAACCTAAAACCTCGTTTAAACTATTTCATGACAAAGACCTCATTCTAACTGTTTGAGCTCTGACAATCTCGGACGAATTAGTGCACGCTCTCCTCATGGTGGAGGTGGTTGATACAAATGCAAAGAGGATGGGCACAAATTTATCCGAGATTGCCTGAGCTCAAACCGTTAGAATTAGGTCTTTGTCAATGAAATAATTTAAAATAACAGGATCATATTCAACTTAGAAAATCATTCAAAATTCACTTATTATGAGTGAATTTTGAATAGTTCCCAGTTTGGGATGTTCTTGTATGTCAGGCTCCCACTTAGGCTGGTGTCAATGACTGAAGTAAATGCATTTGTTTGTTCTAAAGAAATGTTGGTTTGTTTATATTCTATTGTTCTCCTGGTGCATTCTTAGACTGTACAAATTATAGTCTATTTCGTGTACTTGGAGACCGATGGGAAATGCTACCAAAATTTCAGCGAAAAACAAATGCATTTGTTTGAGTCGTTGACATTAGTGGGACGTCGTATACAAGAATAGGATAGAAGCCTGACTGGTGTAATAAGGTGGAGACATATTTAGATAGAAACTATATATGCATTAATTATACCTAAAGATGACACAATTTAATACAGTAATTGTTTTCAAAATAGGTACCGTAGTATCATGGATTTTTATTCAAACCGTAGTTGGATGAAACGACGAAAGTCAAGTGCCCAGATCGCTGCTACGGCTAAATTTAGAACTGGTTGTCAAGTGTTTTTGGATTATGCGTATAGTCACCCGGAATGTGTCAATGGTCAGAACAAGATAAAATGCCATAGCTTGAAGTGTACGAATGAAAATTGTATGGACAGAGACATGGTCAACTATCATTTACTTATTTTTGGGTTCATGAGAAATTACGAAGTATGTTGGTGGGCATATGGGCAAAGAAGAGATAGTGGCACACACAAGTACATACTCCAGGTCAATGTTTAGAAAATCGAATCGGACCGGCAGTCCGACCGCGGTTCGACCGGAATCGGTCGACTTTCCGGTCCGCTCCGACCCAAAAACCGAAAAAACAGCGATCCAGTCCAAAACTAGTTGACCACCGGTTCAACCGGTAAAACTGATAATTGACCCGATTTTCAAGTTTTTTTTTTTTTACAAAAATATTTTTAATAAGATTATAACATTATTTTACTATATTTTAGCTTATAAAAAATTAGATATTTTAAAATTTTATTAATTATTAATAATATTTTTTTTTATTATTTATGACGTCACTAGTTCAATAATGGTTCGACCACTGGTTGGACCAATAACTCATTTACTCGGTAACTTTTTTAGTTCGATGATCGGTCCAATTTTCTAAACATTGCTCCAGGTTGCAGTACACATCGTATGAATGACATGGTGCATAATATTGCAGGCCCTGATTTTGATTGGGAACAAGACAGAGAATAACCTATGAATTATGATGCCAAAGCATTCTTTAAGTTGTTAGACGAGGGTAGTGAACCGTTGTGGCCTGGTTGTACCAAGCAAACCACATTGTCTGCAGTGGCTATGTTACTTAACATCAAGGCTGATCACAACATAAGCCATGAGTGTTTCTAGTCTCTTTTGAAGGCCATTAAGAGTATGTTACCTGATAATGAAAAGTTTCTCGATAACTACTACTTTTATAAGAAAATAGTGAAGAAGTTGGGTCTTCGATGCCAAAAGATCGATGCATATCCGAACGATTGCATGTTTTATAAGGAAAATGAACAAAAGATAAAGTGCATGTTGTGCAGTCATGAACGATTCAAGTCTAATAAAGAGAGTGTGACTACAAAAAAGAAACATATACCTTGTAAGATTTTAAGGTATTTTCCAATTACACATCGGTTAAAAAGATTGTAGATGTCTTCAAGAACAGTTGAACATATGACTTAGTATGCAAGATATCCAGCTAAAGATGGGGAACTTAACCATCACGCGGATAGGCAGGCTTGGAAAGATTTCAAATTAGCACATCCTGGGTTTACATCGAAACCCATAAATGTTAGGCTTGGATTGTCCACTGATGGTTTCAATTCGGTCACTCAACTATTCCGTACTCCTGCTAGCATGTGATTGTTATTCTGTACAACTTTCCTCCTTGGATGTGTATGAAACAGTCATACTTATTTCTTTCACTAGTGATTCCCGGTCCCAAGAGTCCTAAAAATAATCTAGATGTTTACTTGAGACCTCTTATAGACGAGTTGAGGTATTATGGGAGGATGGAGTACAGACTTAAGATGTATCCACAAAAACAAATTTCAACCTTAGGGCAGCAGTTATGTGGACTATAAGTGACTTCCTTGCTTATGGTATGTTATCTAGATGGAGTACACACGAGAAATTGGTTTGTCCATATTGTATGGAGCATACGAAGTCTTTCAATCTATCAAATGGTCGAAAGCCATGCTAGTTTGACTGTCATTGTCATTTCCTGCCAACAAATCACCCGTTTCGAAGAAATAGAGAAAACTTTTGAAAAGGAAAATTAGAGAATGATATGCCTACACCGCTACTGTCGAGGACGAAGATACGTGACCGTGTAATGAGATTGTCAGTCATCCCATTTGGTAAGATTGTTTCCTCAGACATAGTCGATGGGTTTAGCAGATCTCATAATTGAGTTTGGAGAAGCATTTTTTGAGAATTGCCTTATTGGTCTACTAATTTGATTCGTTATAATCTAGATGTGATGCATATTGAAAAAAACATGTTCGACAATGTGTTTAACACCGTCATTGGTGTTACGGAGAAGACGAAAGATAATGATAAGGCACGGTTGGACATGAAAGATATTTGTAAGCATCCTAGATTAGAACTTTATGAATCTCCTAATGGTAAGATGGTCAAACCACATGCAATCTACACATTGTCCAAAAAATAGGTTAAAGATGTGTGCACATAGATTAAGTCTCTGAAACTATCAGCTGGATATGCGTCAAATATTGCCAGGTATGTTACAGGTGGGAAATTCCAAGGGATGAAGAGTCATGATTGTTATGTCTTCATGGAGAGACTTATGCCTATAGTATTTTGGGACTTGCTTGATAAACCAATATGGGATGCTTTGACTGATCTTAGTCATTTCTTCAGAGACATATGTTCAAAAATGTTAAATGAAAAAGACATGTTTATACTTGAGAAGAACATCATTGAGATCACGTGTAAACTTGAAAAAATATTATTACCCAATTTTTTTGACTCCATAGAGCATTTGCAAATCCATCTACCCTATGAAGCTCGTGTTGGTGGTCCAGTTCAATATAGATGGATGTACCCTTTCGAGAGGATGATGGGAAACCTTAAGAGGAATGTGAAAAATAGAGCTTATGTCGAGGGGTCGATATGTGAGGCATACAGTTTTGAAGAGATATCTACGTTTGTAATAGACTATTTTCCTGACAAAGTCTTAACAAAGGCTAATTGAGTCCCGAGATATGATGATGGGGGCAATGTTGAACTAAATGATCAGCTTTATGTATTTGGTCTACCGGATCACACTTATGGAAAAGGGATGCGCATATTCCTCTTTAAGCGAGAATTTCAGGCTGCATATACTTACATTTTTCTCAATTGCGAGGAGATTGACGAATTTATGAGGTATACATGTAAAACTAATATTTAACTTTATATCTTAACCTGCAATCTCATATATTTATATGTTAATGTTTATAATACATGTATAGATCATACGATGACGAGTTAAAAGCAAATCAAAATGACATCACTAATAAAGATATTCAACTCAGTCGTGATCAAAATTTTGCACTTTGACTAAAGAACAAAGTAAGTTAGTTAAGTTACTTAAGCTAATTAAGCACGAATTTTCACGTATTCATTCATTTAATTTAATAGAATTTATTATGTGATGATTTACAATTTATAAAATTATTGTAGGTTCTTAATGACAGAACGATTCCTTCAAATGTACAAGTCCTAGCCATGGGCCCAAATAGGGACAAAGTCAGCCGCAATGGTTACAAGGTAAATGGTTGTGAATTTCATACAAAGACAGGCTCATGGTGAAAGAACAACTAATACTGGAGTGTGTGTTCAAGGAGATTGTTACAATGAGCTTAGTCATGCCTTTTATGGGGAGTTAGAGGAAATCATAGAGTTATCGTATAAAGGTATTTATGGAGATCAGATTAATTATTTTAAGTGCCGTTGGTTTGATTCAGAAAGAGGTTTATGTGTCGTTCGACATGGAATTGTTGATGTTAACCTCCATAAGTCCACATACGACAAACGCACCATTGGTGTTGCCAACTCAAATAGTACAAGAATACTACACTCTTAGTCCTGTTAGGAAAAGGGATAGACCGCCTTCAGATTGGCAAGTTGTAATTCCTACTCCCGCACGTAGTCATGTCCAATTGGTAGAAGGGGAGGTCTACCAAGAGGAAATGTTACATAGACTTCCTATAATAAATATGGAAGCTAATAATGAACTAAACCAGTTAGAGGGTGGAGATGAACCTGATGAATTAGATCCCGAGTCAATATATATGCCAGATGACGTTGATAATGAGGAGGAAGAATTAGTAACTAACACTGACACTGAATCTGAAGAAGATGATGGTTATGAATCTCCACATGATGTTCAAAATGATTTTGACTCAGACAGCGATTTTTGTTAAACTATAAGTTTAGTTTTACTTATATTACATACACTTACATATATACATATTCTCTATATTCTTGTCATGATCATTTCATTTACAATTACATGTCATTATTGTAATTTTATTTGTATATGTGTTATCATATAACTCACAAAAATATCCTGACAATTTTATTTATAGATGTCAACTTTAGTAGAGCCAAGAAAACGTGGCTTGGGTCAAGGTTTGAATCAAATCCCGAAAGCCCCGGCTAATCCGGATGAGCGAATTCTTATCAAGATTTGACCTCCTCCTAACAGCGTGTAAGTTATATAGTCATCATATTAGCAGTGTTGTAGGTACTTTCTATAAATTGTTTTAAATATTAAAATAAAAGTACTTATCTGTAATGTAAATTGTTATATATTTTAGTGATTTTGCAAATTACAAGATTGTGAAGTGCATTTCATAATTATGTTTACAGAACTGGCCTACCCCATTGATTACGTAGGCGAGCACACCTCTCGTCCACAAAGATACAGTATGGGCTGAATTTCAAGTATATATTTTTTTTAATTTTGTAAAGTAGTTTAATTAATGAACTAATATTATTTTGTAATGTTGTTAAATATTATTATTATTGTATTTTTATTTGCAGAAAAGGTATAGATGGGAGACGCACATGCAATAATAATATAGACATTTTTTTTGGCAAAAGTGCACCTTCCGAACTAAAGATAACTTGGTCAAAGAAAGACAGAAAGCCCTGCCGAATACTCAGATTGACCATCCAGGAAAGGCTGAGCAGTACATGCATGAGTATTGCCCCTGGTGGTGTGCGCAACCTATATGGGCTGACATGTGTATGCAAAAAAAAATCTGAGAGCTAGGCTAAGCGACGTAGGACTGCCGCCATGAACAAAGCCTTAGGTTCACCTGAAGGCGACAAGGAAAAAGGCACCTATAGGGGCGGCAGTATCTAACAGCTGCAGCATATTGCTGTCAAGGTACGTATTTTGTAAAATATTTTTTAATTTTATATTTATAGTCATTATATTAATATGAGAGCATGTAATTAATATATGTTATGTATGGATTCCGAGTTATATTTGTAGGAGGCTACATCTCAGGGTCAGTCTATCTATTGGCTAGATATGTACGTGGCCACCTGCTATGGTATACCAGAGGCGCTCCAAATACGTGTAAATTTTATAAGTTGACATGTTGTTTATAATTTTTAACATCAGTCGTTCTTTAGAGTAATTAATTATTTAATTATAACCTATTTAATTTTTAACCTGATGACAGGATACTTATAACGCATTAATGGACGATCACTATCCTGCTGGCACCCCGCGACCGTCGATAGATCAAGAATTATGGGAGAGGGCATTGGTTGTGAAGAAAAATTACGTCAAAGGCCAAGGACAACGACGCCGACCGTCTATCAGTGGCACGGGCAGTTCTACTACGCAGTCTACTCAGACATCACTTTTGTATATAAACTTTATGTTGATTAGTTTATATTTCAATTCGAATGGATTGGATTTGATATATTATTTTTAGATATATATAATAAATGAATTAGTTGATATTATGAATGTGTGTAGGACTTACTATATATATATGAACTGCCATGTGTTGGGATATAAAGCAAGTACAAACAGGTACAATTTTTTGGAAAATCCACAAAATAGCGGAATTTTTTTATCAGCAATCGTAATTTCCTCCCTCACATCAGCGACTGTATGGGGTCGCTAATATATTTTCAACGACCGATAGTATCAGCGACCGCATGCGGTCGCTAATGTGGGTCGTTGAATGTGAAACCATGTGGCTACCATGTCAGCCTGAAGCTAAGTCATTTTGCGATGACGCCGGTCACTAATAATTCAGTCGTTGATGACGGTCATTAATGTGAATCCAACGACCATATAATATGCGACCGATATCAACGACTGAAGTCGATCATTAGGTATCAGCGACTGACTTCGATCGCTGATATGTGGTCGCTAATAGGCTTTTTTTTTTATAGTGTCTCCTATTTTAAAGTGTCATGTTGTATGTTGTTTCTATGTAATTAGTCTGAGCACTGTAATATCATATTCTTCTTCTAAAGGTCAAGATTTAGCTGAAGTCCTTCATTATTGAGAATTTCATCAAATTTCTATACTCAGGATGAAGGAATCCCAATCTCAATAGGTATCAAGTCTTCTGTTCCATAGGTCAGCGTAAAGGGAGTCTCTCCTATAGTGGTCCAAGGAGTGGTTCGGTAGACCCATAGGATGTGTAAAAACTCTTCGGGCCATACATCCTTTAGTCTTCGTTTTATCCCGTTAAAGAGAGTTCTGTTGGTTACTTTGAATTGGTCATTTGCTTATGGATGGGCCGAAGAGGTTTAACGGTGTTGAATCTGTAACTCTTTGTGGAACCCTTTAAATTTTTGCAGAACAAACTGTAGTCCATTATCAGATACCAAAACTATAGGAATACCGAACCGATAAACCACATGCTTTTTGAATAACAGTAGACAGGTCTCTTCAGTTATATAGGTTAGGGGTTTGGCTTCTACTCATTTTGTCAAGTAGTCAATAGCTACAATCAGTAATTTTAATTGCCATTTTCCTTGTGGGAGTGGTCCCAACATCAAAAGGGATTGAGGATAAGATTGGAGTAAGTTCTTCGGGAGATCAGCGTGGTACAAAAGCAAAGAGCTGGCATTTATAGCATTTCTTGACGAAGTATTTGGCGTCCTGTGTCATTGTCAGTCAATAATATCTTTGTCAAAGAATTTTGTGTGCTAATGTCTTTTCCCTGTATGGTCTCCACATATTCCTTCATGTACTTCCCAAATGGTGTAATCAGCATTTCTAGGTCCTAAACATAAAAGCAACGGGGATGAATAGGACCTTCTGTAGAGTTAGGCATTGGTAATGCAATTTTTTAAGGACTTGTGTCTGATTTTTCGGGCCTGGGTTTTATCTTTTGGAAGTTCATCATTTTTCAAGAAATTAATTATGGGAGTCATCTAAGAGATTTCTCAATCAATGTTCTTTATTTCCTGAATCATTGTGCTCGACTGCTTAAGAATTTCTAAGTAAACCGAGCCTTCCAAGTCCCCATTATCAGTAGTCGCCAATTTAGATAGAGAGCGACGACCATAGTGTTATCCACCCTAACGACGCCGATGACCTGGTATCTTGGAAAGTTGGCACGTAGGTCATGCACAAGCTGAAGGTATGCTTGTAGGTGCGTTTCTTGGGCTTTAAACTCTCCTAAAATCTTCTTGATAACTAATTGGGAATCATTGTAAATAATTAAATTTTTTACCTCTAGACTCCGTGCAAACTTCAATCCTACCAGAAAGGCTTCATATTTTGAAATATTGTGTGTAGCCATAAAATTGAATCGTATAGCTTGCTGAACTCCGAAGCCTTCAGGCGATGTAAGAAATATTCCAGCTCCGGTTCTTAGTCCAGTGGAAAATCCATCCACAAATAATATCCAAGCAGGTTTCTCAAATGCTAGTATTTTACCAACCATAGTGGGATGTTCTGGCTCCAAGGCTTCGGGAAAAGAACATTATGTGATAAAATTAATGAGGGCTTGTCCCTTAATAGCTGTGCGAGGACGAAATTCTAAATTGAACTGGCTTAGTTCTACCGCCCATTCTACCAATCTTCCAGAAAGATCGGGATAATATTGTCGAAATTTCATACTAGAAATAACCAGTACATAAGCCAACTTCTCAATGTTCGGGTGTCTGGTTTCAACGTCTCGAAGAGCATGACTTACATAATAATGAGGTGGTAAATGAAATACCCTACCGTTTATAGTCTTGAAACTGATCCTAAATCATTTAAAGAAGCTCTGGCTTCTAGGAATGCTGCCTTTTGGAAGGAAACTGTAAATAATGAAATGGATTCAATTTTAGGAAATAATACTTGGATATTGATAGATTTATCAAGAGGTTCTAAACTCATAGGGTGTAAATAGGTTTTTAGAACAAAATATAACATAAATGGTACTATTTCTACTTTTAAAGCAAGATTAGTAGCAAAAGATTTTGGACAAGTAGAAGGTATTAACTATTTTGATACTTATGCACCAGTAGCATGAGTTATTTCCATTCGATTTTTTTTTTTCTTTAGCCTCATTGTTTGGTCTTTTCATTCATCAAATGGGTGTTAAGACAACATTTCTGAACGACAATTTGAATAAGTATATATGGAACAACCCGAAAGGTTTGTTGATCCTGAGGCTAAAGTATACAAATTAGTTAAATCTCTTTATGATCTAAATCAAGCACCAAAACAGTGGCACAAAAGATTTGACATTGCTATTTTAAATTTTGGGTTTAAATATGACAATGTACATAGGTGCTTATACTTTAAAACTACTTTTGAATATATGGTAATAGTCTGTTTGTACGTAAATGATATGTTGATCATTTGAACAAATATGGTAGAAGTAAATGAGACTAAAAATTATCCATCCTCTGTATTTAAGATGAAAGACTAAAGTGAAATTGAAACTATTTTAGGCATCAGAGTTAAGAAACATAGATTTTGAGATAATTTACTTTACTCTTGGACAATAATTAGATGGACAACTTACAAATTACCTGTGTGATTTTGATCCTTCAGTAATGTTGATTAGCACATCTACCACGTGTATCATGTCCTATCTTTCATAATACTGTAAGGAAATACCTCAATACATTCGCCAAAGAAAGAGAAATATGTCAATACAGTAACAAAAAAACTCATTGTCTTAGCCCTTAGTATATAAAAATGAGCCTAAAGCTGATAAATTACAGGAGGGAATATAAATTGGGCAAAGAAGTTATACCATAGGAAATTTCATAAGTTGAAATGCTGAATTTTATATATATATATATATATATATATATATATATATATATATATATATATATATAACAGAACCAACCAAGCAATCACTCCATTAACTAAAAAAAAAAATCTCCAACAAACAAAAATGCATATAATAGAATGAACAATCAGGGAACAGACAACTCCCTAAATTTCATAGTTCATATTCAAATAAGATCACAAGCACATTCTGTTCATCTCAATCCACTAGTTTTTTCTTCTTTTTCATTTTTCTTTTATTTTTTTTAATCGGCAAAAGAAAATTTCATAAAAACTTGAAAATTACATTATGTGGGAAGTCCAAAAAATATGATGAATTACATAACAAAAGCAAAACCAAAACACATTCTCTAAGACAATGACTGCACCAATACATGAAGAACAACATGAAAACCCTAAGTATATCCAAAGAGAAAATTCCAGATGCTAAATAATAAGGCTAAAGAGTAATTCCATAACTGCGCACCCCTGGCGGTTACATCTGATCAGAATTCTGCATCCCTTATTTTCTGAACTAAAACACCTTCTTGATCTATCTTCATAGATGAGTTCAATTCTACAATCATATCAAGAACAAAATTCAGCTTGCTATATTTTCGCATGTACTGTCAGAAGACAGAAATTGAAACTGCTGTTGGAATCCAAACTGTTACGATATTTTTCTGACCAGAATATATAGATGAAGTTCCAAAATCTATATTAAAAGTATCAAAACCTGCAATTAACTTAGATATTACTGCAAAAATATTGATCATGATGCTGCTAAAATTGTTGTTTCCCTTGCTGCAACTCCTATGAATAATAGTCCCATCTCTTAAAATCTCATACAAAAACTTAAGCTAGTTCCCTAGTTCACACAAGAGAAAAGTGGAAAAGGACCTAGCAGAGAAGATTGATCCAAAGTTACTCATTAGTCACAAAATTCTCTTAGAATCAATAGGTCGAGCTTGTAGATTTTAAGATAGCATATAGGGAAACACTTCATTTGCTTAATCTCGATCATCTTCCAGATCATCAATTTAGATGACTAATTGTGAGGCAAGTTTGCATTCTGATGCATGATTTTTAAGTCGAAATGAACTTCATCATTGGTGATAGACTGGCTGGGAACCTTAAATGTGCTGTAATAGATAAGAACACCTCAAAATTCAGCTAGGGTTTGATAAATTGGTGAAAGTTCCCTGGTGTTGAGAGTCCCTAAAACACTGATAATTAGCAAAACCATCATCTACTTGATCCTAATAATCTTAAAATTTGGACATAAATTAAAATAGAAGAATTTGATTTCAGGTATATAATGGAACTTTAAGCCAATTTAGGGTGACATATTAGGCCTCATTCAGACTTGTAAAACATTTTCATGACATAAGTATATATGCTTAACCTGCTGTCGCTCATCCCATTTCATCCCATATGAGTTACGTACTTTCCCCCTAAATCAGAGAAAATCTGGGGAGAAGAAGAAGAAGAAGAAGAAAAAGAAGAACCCCTAAATCAGAGAAAATCTGGGGAGGAGGAGGAGGAGGAGAAGAAGAAGACACATGACTAACCACTAAGAATTTTGATCTCTAGTTACCATGGATTTGTCATGTATTTGTTCATAAAGTCAACCCTAAAATTCAGCCTTTACCCTTTTGAAGTACACAAGTCAGAAAATATCCCATTCCAATGATGTTGTTGTTCATTACCTTCATCAATAATCAGGCCTTTCGATCCATAACTCTAATCACTAATGTATTAGGCTCTGTAGGTTGGCTATCACCATCGTTTGATGTTTCACCATTCTCTTCTGTGCTAGTGGGGTTTTTCTTTTGGTAAGCTCTCTCTCTTTCAAATTCCCTAAATGTAAGTAAGTACCTCCATGTAGCCGCAGCATGGTCATCAAACCCTAGTGAACTTAGAGCCGAACAGATGTCAGCTCCATTCACCGTCTTGCGATTCTCCTTACGACACTTGTTAGATGCCTCGCCAGTGACAAAACTTATGAACTCGGATGCACATTCTTGAATTGTTTCTTTGGCTTCTTTGGAAATCTTGGCACCTGGTGGTAGGATATTTTTCATAATCCTACCCACATTGGCGATCGGAAGCAATTTATCATGCTCATCAACCATAGTTCTAAATCGCAGGCACGTTTCACTTTAACAATGGATCGCATCTATATAGATGTATGTATGCATATGAGCGAGCATGTGTATTGGCAATAATAATGTAGATGCTACATGTCCTGGCAGCAAAATGAATAGTACTAGGCATCATCAATTGGCCTAGCTATTTAGGGACAAGACAAAATCTTTACGGAACATTTTTAGCCTAATCTCAATGAACTATGTAGGGCCACCATTTTTTGTATTATTTTTTTCTCCTTGTTTATTAGGTAGATATCAAAATCCAAATTTTAAAGGGAGAGATGCAAACAGTATGATTTACACACGAACCAAAGGACAACCAAATACAATTTTCCTACAAACAGATTAAACTGAGATCAAAACAAGCTAACATATCTAAATCTGCAAAAAATAAGCACTTCAATTTAAACCCACAAAAAGAAAAAGAAAAAATAAATTGAGTGATTACTTGTCATTCACAAGGAGGCGGGCTATGGAACTTCCAAAAAAGTAAACCCTAACCCTAAAAAGGCTTAGTCTAGTTCAAGACATATGGTCCCCCCAACACCCCCCTCTTCACATCTTCAATTGTATTTGCTCCCAAAAGGTGTGGATTTGGTTTGTTTAATACACTTTCTACAATTTAAATGAATGGACTACATTAGTGCACGTCTGCATTTTTTGAAATGAATAAAATCCTACAACAGCTAGGAAAGAGAGTTGGTTTAAACCCTTGCTCCTTCTCCTAATGTATTAGACTATGTTTGGTAATTCAATATCAATTTTATGAATTGAAACTGAATGCAAATTTGCAATACTATATGATTGAAATTTTGCTAAAAAAAATTGGCGACCACTCATATCCAATTCTAAGACTTAGATTTGAGTTACCAAACATATATAGTTTTACTTAAACGTTTTTTCCTCCTTTTGGCATAAGATCGAATGTCCTTTCATTGAGTCATAAATTTGATAGTTCTTAGTCACGTTTTGGTTATTCTTCTTATAAATATAAGGCAGAATCACTTATATCCCTCCAAGTTATTACGCACTTCCAAAGTCATCATCTAAGTACATTTTTCGTCAATTTAATCCTCCAAGTGGCAATATTTGTCATTTCCTTTCCTGTTACCCGATTTAAGAAGAAACTCGAACTTAAGTTGACCCGTTCCAATTTTTCAAGGACAAAAATATCTTTAATTCCATTTGGCTCCATTTTCATCTCACTTTACTGTAACCTGACCCAAAGGCTTAGAGTAAATGTTCTAGGATTCAATTAAATCAGTTGCATCTCCTTCAAATCTATTCGTTCTATGTTCATCTATATTCTATTCCATATTCGATTTCTAGGGCTACTCCATTGAGTTGGTTTGTGCAGACTAATGAAGAGCAACTCTATGGAACCCCAATATATGGTACTTTTTTAAAGATATTGGTTTTATAATTATTTCTAGGGTTTGAATAGTTCTGATATGTTGTTTTAGAACTAATTTGTTAATAGTATACAATAAGGGTTAGGTTAGTGAACTCAGTACTATAGATTTGCTTTTATATGAAACTCGTATGCTACAGTGTGAGATTTGTGAACATAATATGTTAGATATGGTTGTATATGGAATATTAGAGAAATAATAATTTAGGATAGTTTTATATTTATCAAGTTGTTATATTAGGATTAGGATAAAGTAGACTTTGAATTATGAGATAATTATTCAAGTATTTGTATTACTTGAGAACTCTCCAAACTCATGATTATATATTAGGATGATGTATTATTATTTCATACACAATAATATAATATTCATTCACCCTCATTTGGTGTTCTAATATGGTATCAAAGCCATATAGCCTAACGGCAATTTTTTTCTTCTTTTGATCCTCTATTTTTTTTTTCCGTTACCTCTGTTTCTTCACTCAATAATTCCACCCTACCTTCTCTCTCACTTTCTCTCTCTTCTCTCAACAGATTCTGCAATAGCCTGCACCTTGTTTTCTTCTACTCCTTCAATTATTCATTAAGCAAACTAGCACCTCGATACTATTTCCCCCCTTATTCTTCTTCATTATTTTCCCAATCTCTTGTTTTTCCTATTACCCGAAAAATAATTCTTCCATCAGTCTCTCAGTTTCCATCTCTATGGAAGAAAATACTATTTACCCATCTCTAGATTTTCAATCCTCTCCATACGATCCCAAATGGTGGCTTGATCCTTCATCTTATTCAACCATCTCAGATGATTTTGCTTATGATTATTCTCATGAGTTGCAAGATAAATTTTCCATAAACAGTCCTGTCTCCATGGCCGATCAGATATACGGTCCATTTCCAGATTTTGACGACTCTTTCGTTGATGAAAATGATGATTACAATTTTGCAAGTGAAGCAACATTAAGTTGGTATACGGATGATCTGTTTGATCAACTTGCTTGCTTACAAAAGCATCCTACTCAATCTGTTCGGAGTTATGTTTCAGAAGCCAAATCAATTCTAACGGCATTAAATAACGCGGGAGGGTCACTCTCTGACTCTGAATTCACTGATTTTTTGGTTGAAGGGTTAGATGAATATCTTTTTAAAAGAATTCAATCTTATTACTATTTGATGCATCCTTGTTTCACTTCTCTATGTACTTTGCTTCTTGAGCATGAAGTTGTACCACCATCTCTACCGGGCTTTCATCAGCCTCTTTTAAACCCAACTCCTTCCGTAGTTCCTGTGCCCTCCTCCTCATCATTTAGTACACTGCCGGTAATTCCAGCAACTCCAATCAAGACAGCTACTAATAACACAAGTCCATTTAATATCTCTTCAGATGAGATTTCTTGTTTAGCGGTTCCAAAAAGTTGCACTCTTCTTAAATCCCAATTATTAGACTATTTCTACGCAAGTCTCCATGGCCGTCTTCATTCACATGTCCTGGATAATTCATTTTTACTATGTCCTTCATCTTCATTCCATATGAAGCCAGAACCTATTCACTTCGGTCCAGGATCCTTTTTTATTCATGATGCCTTGTCCGACATTGGTAAGCATGTTTACGGAGTTTTATGTTGCACAGATGCAAACCAAGGATGGCAAGGTTCTTATTTGTTGCAAGTGTGCGTCAAACCAAAAGCTCAATATTTCTGGCTTGATATTATAGTTATGCGTGTCATGCTCTTGTTCAATATGGCGTTGAGATTGCTCGTGTTGACTATTGTTGGCGGTTTTGTTATTTCCTTGATTTTCTGTTTACGCAGATGTTCTTTCCAGTGCAAGCAAAAGCTTCAGTATCTTACGTTTTGCTTGAGGGGGTGTATTAGAGAAATAATAATTTAGGATAGTTTTATATTTATCAAGTTGTTATATTAGGATTAGGATAAAGTAGACTTTGAATTATGAGATAATTATTCAAGTATTTGTATTACTTGAGAACTCTCCAAACTCATGATTATATATTAGGATGATGTATTATTATTTCATACACAATAATATAATATTCATTCACCCTCATTTGGTGTTCTAATATGGAACTGTGATGCCACGATGTTAGATATGGTTGTATATTTGGTTGTCTATGAAACTAGTATGATGTGTATTGCATACATAGGATGTATTTATACTTTATTCAATCAACTAAGTTGTGTTAATAATGATAGAATTTGGGAATTTTGGATGTTTTGTATTATTTATTGATAATGACAGTAAGGGCTATTATGCTCAGCATATTGGCAGTTGCGTTGTGTATAAAAAGCATATATGGACACTTCATTCACATTTTCAGCTGAACATGTATAGTGTGTGTGTGTGTGTGTGTGTATTATGTTTTACAAGTGGTCCCCATGTTGGTGCAGGGGTAGGTTGTGGTAATTTTAGCATAAAATTTCATTATGGGGGCCAGTTTGAGGATGACAGGAAAAAATATGTTAGGTGAAAAGTGGATTACATTGCCTTTGTCGATCTGGATATACTTTCAAGAGTTGAATTAATTGTCATGCTGAAAGAACTTGGAGCTGCAAATGATATACTAATATGGCATAAGCTTCCTGGTAAGAGTTTACACAATGGGCTGAAGGTTATTAAGGATGACAAAGATGTACTTGGTCTACAGACATGCCTGATGACAAAGAGATAGAAATGTATTCTGAAGAAGTGTTGCTAGGTTCATACTATGTGAGCATAGTACCAGAAAATCTATCACCAAGGGTTGGCATAGTGGAATCAGATGATGGTACTAACTTGAGTGATGACTCAAAGTTTGACCATTTTTACGACAGTGAGTATAAAGATAAGTGACATACTGCCTAAATATAAGATGCTGTCAACACTTATATATATTCTAGTTATAAATATAAGATGCTGTCAATACTTATATAGGTTCTATATTCTTTGATCAAAAATAGTATAAGTTTTATACTCTATTTATCAAGGAACTAGCAGAGCCATATTTTCAGTGGAACATGTCTCAAATTATTCTGTTTAGTGCTCTATCATCTCTTCTACTTTCCGGATTCTGTCTTAGGCTTTATGTTTTAGTTTTTTGTATATTCCATTTTTACTGTACTTTATATTTCCACAATATATTTGAAACTGTTTTGGTGGCCACTGCAACTGCTCATTCCAATATCATTTCCTTCAATAATGGACGGCAGAAATTCAGTATATATGCCTAGTCTAATATATAAGATTATTAATTACTCCTACCAAAATTATTAGAAGCTTTCCATTTTAAGTCTCAATCCAAAATTAAAAATCATTTATACGTAATTTTAGACTATAAAGTAATATGATATACCAAATATAACTATATACCCGTATTTATATTCTAAATAAGTTAAATACTATCATGTATCACTACAACTATTACAGTTCTAATAAATGTAAAACATATGTTTAAAAAATTATTATTTTTTTAAAAGTTTGTTAACTAATCAATTCATTTAAAAGTTTAAAATAAAAAAATGTGAAAAGATTTGAACCCAAAACTTTGTACACCAAGAGCTCTGATAATATGTTAAATAACCAACTCATCTAAAAGTTTAAAATTTAAAAATAAGGCACCAACAATTATACCATATCTAATAAAGTTATATTTTAGAAATATAGTTGTTATTCTAAAATGATCAAATATTTGTTTGTTATTTGTCGTTCTACATATCTATAAATTGGGGTTAAATGCAATTCTGTTTCTTGATCCATAATTACTTAATCTCATAAATACATATAAAATTCTGCAAAAGGCCGTATTGATGAAAGTCGTATGTGCGGTCCTAAAGCCTACTCCAACAACTTTTATGAGGTCATTTGTTAGAAAGAGGTGGAAATTTTGTCATGTTTGCAATCAAGTTCCTTGCAGCTTTTGGAGTTTTGTCCACCAAAGCTCCTCCACTAGTAACATCAATCATACTTCTATCGCTAGATAGAAGTCCTTAATAGAAATATTAGATAATGAGCTACTCATTGATTAGATGGTGGGGACAGCTTGCACACAATTTCTTAAACCGTTCTCAATACTCATATAGGGATTCTCCATGGTTCTACCTCATACCACAAATTTCTTTTCTTATGTTGGCTACCCTTGAAGCTGAAAAATATTTCTCCAAGAATAATCTCTCCATCTCTTCCCATGTAGTGATGCTTCCGGAGAGTATATAATATAGTCAATCATTAGCCAAATCTTTCAAAGAAAATAAAAAATCTCTTTAATTAATTTGCTCTTTAGTCACTCCAGAAGGTTTCAGACTTGTGCACACCACATGAAATTTTTTTAAATGTTTGTGAGGGTCTTCACCTGCGAGGCCATGAAAAGTGGGCAATAAATGTATTAGACTAGACTTTAATGCAAATGAAGTATTAATATCTAAATTAGGAAAAATTATGCATAAAGGTTGTTGATTCAAATCGAGGGCCGCAAGCTCTTTTAATGTTCTTTTTCTAGCCATGATGTCCTTTTTCTTCAAGATTTGTTGATAACTGGATTTTATTCCTATTTATTAGGTATTTTTAGGTTTAATTATTTGTGAGTTTTTAAGTATTTTTAGTATTTTAGGTGTTTTATTAATTATTATGTGTTTTTATTATTTTATATTATTTTTAATGTTTTTATTTTATTTTGTAGGAATTAATTAAAGCTGATGGCAAACTTGTAATTTCTGCTAAAGCTAGGGGCGAACTGGTAATTACGGAGGACTGGATGGCAGTTCGGTAATATCAGCAAGTTTGAGAAACCCACGCCATGCGCTAATAGAGGGGCTGGAAAATCGAGATTAGAACGACGCCGTTTAAAGGCTTTTGGCATTAGAAACCGCGCAATGCGCGAAGTAGCAAGAATGAAGCAGCCCACGCGCAATGCGCGGGCAGTGGATTTTTTATTTCTTTTTCAGCATGGTGCAATGCGCGGAAGTGGCTGGCAGTTGGTTCCAACACATGGTAGCGCATAACGCGTCAGCAGATTTTGATTGCTTCTTCCAAAGTGAACTTAAAGAAAGGAATCCTTAGCAAACTTGGAAAAGGAAAAATAAATAAGAATTTTATATTTATTTTATTTTGTATTTTAAATCATATTAAGGTTTGAAAAGTGTAATTCTTATTAGGGTTAAGAAGATTATGTAGCCTATAAATAGAGAGCTTGAGGTACACTTGAAGATACAACTTTCATTAGAAAAATTCTCTCTTTTATTCTTTGGTGTTTTCTATAGCTATGTGTAGCTAAATTATTATTCTTAATTTAAGTGATTGAAGCCATCAAGATTTATACACTGTGAGATCTAATTCATTTTAATTGTTCAGTTTATATTTTAAGTATTAAATATTCTTCTGTGCTTAATTTTTATGATTGATTTTTTTAATTGCTAGGATGCATGCTAGTTTATTATTCACATTAATCTACTACTATTTGTGAAGCAAGTAAGTTTAATAATTATTTTACAGATTAAAAGATTATTTTATCTTAGGAAGAATATTCATCTAAATTTAATGCAAACAAGTGGATTGTGTTGTTTAACTCAACGATCTCTATAATTCTTAAAGCTACTATTAAATTAAATCTTTAGCAAGTATCGGAGGTTGTTTAGTAGTAAGGGTATTTAGACCAAGTGGCTCTACTTATCTAAAATTAAGGAGAGAGGAGAAAAATTATTCCACCTGCGAGTAGTTATTTCTACGGTAAATGTTCAAAATATTAATTTATTTATTCTTGCATCAATGATCAGTTATAAATTCTTGATGGTGGATGTTGACTTAAACCAAGGCTTTTTCTTCTTATTTATTTCATGAAATTACTTGCATATATATTGACTTTAGTTAATTTAAATTATTTCTTTACTTAAAAAAAAAACTCCCTAATTATGGTTTACAAAACAATAAATTAAATTAAGCATTCTCTGTGGAATCGACTCTTACTTGCACTACTACATTAATATTTTTTCAAAGTAAGATTTTATTTTTGGATGCTTGCGACATCACACCAAATTTTGGCGCCGTTGCCGGGGAATGATTTATTTATTTTTGTGTTATTGTGATCCTTATTTTATTTTAGTAATTTTTCGTAGTTATTTTTCCTAGTTTCGTTAACTGTTTATAACCATAACTCGTTCTACTAATCAAAGTGATTTGAGATTTGATCCAAAAATTGAAAGAACTTTGCGCGGACTAAGGAAAGAAGGTCAAACAAATCTTGAAGAAAATGATATCATGGCTGGAAATCGAATTTTGAAAGAACTTGCGGCCCCAGATTTGAACCAACAATCTTTATGCATAACTTTTCTTAATTTAGATATTAATACTTCATTTGAATTAAAATCTGGTCTAATACATTTATTGCCTACTTTTTAGTGCCTTGCAGGTGAAGATCCTCACAAACACTTCAAAGAATTTCATGTGGTATGCACGAGCATGAAACCTCCTGGAGTTACTGAAGAGCAAATCAAATTAAGAGCTTTTCCATTCTCTTTGAAAGATTTGGCTAAAGATTAGTTCTACTATCTACCTTCCGGAAGTATAACCACATGGGAAGAGGTGAAGAGATTATTCTTGGAGAAATATTTTCCAGCTTCAAGGGCGGCCAGCATAAGAAAAGAAATTTGCGGTGTGAGGCAAAACCATGGAGAATCTCTATACGAGTATTGAAAACGTTTCAAGAAATTGTGTGCAAGTTGTCCCCACCATCAAATCAGCGAGCAACTCCTTATCCAGTATTTTTATGAAGGACTCATGTCTACTGATGGAAGGATGATTGATGCTTCTAGTGGAGGAGCTTTGGTGGATAAGACTCCTGAAGCTGCAAGGAACTTGATTGCAAACATGGCGTCTAATTCCTAACAATTTGGCACCAGGCTTGATTTTTCATCCAAGAATGTCAATGAGGTAAATATTTCTTCCCTTGAGCAACGAATTGATAGTCTAACCTCTCTTGTTCGTCAAGTGGCTGCAGGTAATACACAACAAGTAAAAGCTTGTGGAATCTATGCGATAGTAGGACATCCAACAGATATGTGCCCCACTCTTCAAGAAGAGTCCTATGAACAAGTAAATACAGCATGTGGTTTTTCTGATCAACCACAAAGGAGATATGATCCTTACTCGAACACATACAACTCAGGTTGGAGAGATCACCCTAATTTCGGCTATGGAAATCCACAGGTGAATCAACCCACAAATCAGAATTTTGCAAGATACCAACAATACAAGTAGTCATATCCCCACAAACGACAGGGTCAATCATCTAATTCTAATATGTCTTTAGAGAATTTGGTTAAACAACTTACCACTAACACTTTGCAATTTTCAGCAGGACACGAAGGCAAATATGCAGAATTTGGAAATGCAGATGGGATAAATGGCAACTGCAATCAGCCGATTAAAGGCGCAAGGTTCTGGAAAACTACCATCTCAAACGGTGGTGAATCCAAAAGAGAACGCAAGTGCAATCACTTTGAGAAGTGGTAAAGAGATAACAATTTCAGAAAAGACAGAGTCTGCATCAAAAGAGCAAAGCAAAGCAGAAGTGGACAATAAGGAAGCAGACGACAGTAAAGAGGACGACAATGTTCTAGGCAACAATGGTATCCCTAAGCATAAATTTTCACCTCTCTGATTATAAACTGGTACCCCTTTTTCCTCTTGCTTTAACAGAAAACAGAAAATATGAGAAAGATTCAGATTTATATGAAACTTTTCATCAATGCAAGGTAAAAATTCCATTGTTAGATGCTATTAAACAAGTACATCGCTTTGCTAGATTTCTGAAAGAATTATGTACACACAAATGAAAACAAGCACTTAAAAGCTATGAAAAGGTAAAAGTAGGAAAGAATGTGTCTGTAATAATTCAAAGAAAACTCCCTACTAAGTGCCAAGATCCAGGAATGTTTATTATCCCTTGCAAGATAGGTGACACTAGATTTGAAAAAGCCATGTTAAACTTAGGAGCATCTATTAATGTCATGCCATATTCTATATATGCTTCTTTGAAACTTGAACCCTTGAATAGAACTGGTACTGTGATTCAGTTGGTGGACAGATCTAATGCATATCCTAAGGGTATAGTAGAGGATGTTCTTGTGCAAGTAGATAATTTAATTTTTCCTACTATTTTTATGTGCTTGATATGGAGAATGGTGATCAAAATGCTCCTATTTTGTTAGGAAGACCCTTCTTAAAGACATCTAAAACCAAGATAGATGTTCATAGTGGTACACTTACAATGGAATTTGATGGCGAAGTTGTTCAGTTTAATATTTATGATGCCATGAAATATCCTAATAATGATAATCCTGTTTATTCTACTAATGTGATTGACTCTTTAGCACAGGAAATTTTTGAACTTGATGGAAATGATGAGTTAGAAACGACAATCAGTCAGAATCTTGAGGAGGAAAAGGAGTTAGCCTTGCCTACTGAATTGAAGGATGTTTTTGCAGCATTAAATGTTTCTCTAAAAGCAGGTAATGTTCCTTATATTAATTTACCAGTTTCTAACGAAAAATCTTTACCATCTATTTTGCAGTCACCCACTCCAGAATTAAAGCCTCTTCCTGATCATCTTAAGTATGTTTTCCTTGGAGAAGAAAAGACATTGCCAATGATCATCTCCAATAAACTAAGTATATCACAAGAAGAACAACTCGTGCGAATTCTGAAGGAGCATAAGAAGGTCATTGGTTGGACGATTGCTGATATTAAGTGATTAAGTTCGTCTACATGCATGCATCGTATATTACTTGAAGAATGAGCGGAACCCACCCGTTAACGGCAAAGAAGACTAAATCCATCCATGATGGATGATGTGAAAAAAAAAATTCAAAAACTTCCTGAAGTTGGCATGATTTACCCTATTTCGGACAGCAGTTGAGTTAGCCCAGTTCAAGTAGTTCCTAAAAGGACGAGAATAACTGTGGTCAAAAATCAAAATGATGAATTAATTCCCACCCGCGTTCAAAATGGGTGGCGGGTTTGTATAGATTATAGAAAATTAAATATTGTAACTCGAAAAGACCACTTCCCTTTACCTTTTATTGATCAAATGCTTGAACGATTAGCTGGTCATTCTTACTATTGTTTTCTTGATGGTTATTCAGGTTATTTCCAAATTGCAATTGCTTTGGAGGATCAAGAAAAGAAAACGTTTACATGCCCATTTAGAACTTTTGCATATCGCCGCATGCCGTTTGGACTTTGCAACGCCCAGCTACTTTTCAAAGGTGTATGGTTAGTATATTTTTAGATTTTATTGAGCATATCATGGAAGTTTTTATAGACGATTTTACGGTTCATGGAGATTCTTTTGATAGTTGTTTGCAACACCTTACACTTGTTCTTCAAAGATGCATAGAAACTAACCTTGTACTAACACTACTACAAAACAGTAAAAAGATAACACCTAAAAAACGTTGTAATTTTCTCTGAGAAACGTCGAGGTTAAGGGTGTCATCTATTTGACACATTTTATACAACGTTTTTAAAACGTTGTAGTTGGCTCATAACACAACGTTTTTTACTAAAAAATGTTGTACATTATCTTTAAATAAATACTAAGATGCTTGAAAATGTTGTAGATGGTATCATTCCACAACATTTTCTGGTATAAAACGTTGTAGTTTGATACATCACACAACCTTTAGACTAATGTATACAACGTTTATAAGATGTCATCTATTGTAGTACGTTTAGATAACGTTTTTAAAATGTTGTAGTGTAACATAAAAATGTTGTAATATATCTTTGTTAATACATTACACAACGTTTAGGCTCATTTATATAACGTTTTAAAGGTGTCATCTATTTAGCATATTTCTGGGTTTAAATGTTGTAGTTTGTTACATCATACAACATTTAAACAAATTTATACAAGTTTTATAAAGTGTCATCTATTTGGAAACATTTAAACAACGTTTTCAGACAGTTGTAGTTTAACTGAAAAACAGTTGTAGTTCACCCATATTTAAAAATACATACACAATTTCTCATTAATGCAATGATATATAGCTAAAAAAAAATTTTAATTCTCATTTAAAACCAAAATGTATCAATCATTCTCAGTTTCAAAATACATCCAATAATACCATACGTTTACAGTTTCAAATTACTACATCCACAAAATATACCAACTCTCCACAAAATATACCAAACTAACTGTGGTTCACTACTACCTAATCATGTGCAAAAAAGCCTTCTCCCAAAATACATTCATCTAAATTAACCTGTACACCCACCGTTAACTCCCAAAATACATTCATCTAAACATGTACATCCACTGTTAACTCGAGGCTTACATGTAGCTACTCACATAAGCTGTCCACTCACCCCGTACTTCGTCAATTTGTTCTTGTGTGTACGTTAATCCATTTGCCTTATCCCACTGAAATAAAATAACAAAAAGTTTAGTCTCCCACTGTAGACTAATTGGCCAAGTTTAGTACAAATTAGAATGTTAGCAAACCACAGCAGACCCACAAACAAACCCACAATCAACCCAAAACTTCAAAATAGAACAACTAAACTACATCTCCAAGCCAAACTCAGCCATCATCATGGTCTGAACAACTAAAGGAGACAAAACAGATAAAGCAACAGATATCCAACAGAGCAGAACAAGTTGTGTTAACAAACTAACAAAATAAAAATAACTAAGACAGCCATAACAGTAGCACTTTTCCTCTTCATTGATAGTTTATGGCATCAAGTTCAAGGTCAAACTAATATGATCAATAACAAAAAGAAATCAACCACATCCGCTTCAGTTTGCTTTTTCTTATTATTTTATTTTCTCCATATAATTTCTTTTAGATGTTTACTAAAACCATAAGCATATACCAATACCAAACTCCAAAAACGCAGATAGCTGATAGTAATGATAACTTTAAGTCAAGTTGAGATTGTGACATCAAAACTACATTATCACAGGCAGTGTACCGAATAAAGCTACCCCCCTTCTTTCCCCTTCCATGTTTCCTCAATAAAGCATCCCACAAATGAAAGACTCAGTCAATTGCATAATATAGAACTTCATATTCTCCTAAACAATAATAAATGGATGATTATAATTTGATCATCTGATTTCCAAATGACAAATCAAGTTTGCAATTCAAAACAGTCTCAGAGAAAGAAAAAAAAAAGCAGCTAAAGTTTTGATTATTAAGATAACAATAAAATAAGATCTAAGAGATACTATATATCAGGCAAAGCATCAAGAAATTTTTTGACACGCCGATTCAACCCAACACCAAAATCCCTATTAACTAGATAAACAAAGTTGCAAATGTCCATGTAGATTCTCTCCCACAAATTAAAATAGCATTCATTTTTTTCAACAAATCTTTCTGTGGGCCAAAGCCTCACATTAACAACAACCAGCAAATCCAAAACTTACAAAACCTGTCCAACACAATAACCAGTAAGACAATATAATTTACAACTTCATATAGGTAGTACTACTACTATCATCTATCAGTAAGACACAACCAGTTGTAGTATTATATTCTTTTAAGATTTAAGAAATTAATACTTATAACAGCACTAAATCTTGAAAACTCTTTCAAATCAATTCAGTCTCAATCAAGAAGAGCTCATTTGGTGCGCATACAAATTTATCAAACCAACTTAAATTCAAAGCTATAAAATTCCAAACTACTCAAGTACAACATAACAACAGGAAAGGCCATCACTCACACAAAACGAGATCACAGACATGGCTGTAATTAAATACACTACTCAAACCAATTTGATCAACATTCAAATAATAATAATAAAAAAAATAAAAAAAAGAGAAAAAGAAGAGCAAATACCTAGTGTAATTAAATACACTACTCAAACCAATATTTTGAGTATTAAGGTACAATTACTTACGCCATATCAACAATTTGTTCCTTCTCCTGAGGAGCAAGGGACATCACAGGCAAAAATGAGCTTGCACTTTGCAGCTGTTGACAACATAAATGTTAGTAATCACGTGTCTGACACATTAAAAAATTATAATAGTTTTTTCAAAAAAGTAAATAATAATTATAATTACAATAATAAGGCAGTGATTTCTAACTAAAATATCAAGTTACCATATAATAACCAACCATATATTCGGGAGTGGCACCAATAGGCACTTGTGAGTCGAAAACAACTAAGCCAACCTGCAGGTTTATGTGGAAAATATATTTGAAATTTTTGATAATTAAAACATGATGATATTAAAGTTGTAATACAGATATAAATAACTCTTACTTTTGACCACTTGCTTAAGGCATCTAAGTTGACACCCCTGTTCAACAAAATACCAGCCAAATCCCTTCTCCGTGCCTGAATTTTCAGATAGAGAGAGAAGTAAATGATTAGCAGTAATTTATTGCTGGACAGTAACGCCAATTATTATAATCGTCTACATATCTGATATGTAACATTGCCACAAAATTATGACAATTTCCAAAGAAACATTTTCAAAAGAAGGACAACAATTTTAACTTGCATTTCTCTGCTGGTTATATAGGAAATAATTCCTGGCATTCTCACTTTAACAACAAACTAAATGGAACTTTGATAAATCTCGCTTACCAATTTCCCCCTGGCAGCCAACTAATTGTATTTAATAAGTAAAAAACCATAATTCCTCATCTTAGCTTGACAACTTCTTTGGAAATTCACATTAGAGGTCTACCAGTACCAAGTAGCTGACCAATCAGATTAGTCCCCTGAAATATATGAAAAGAAGATTATTCATCTGACAAATTGAATCATTTATATAGTAATTCATCATTGAACAGTATCAATTCCCTATCCATCACCAATAAGACTAAACACAACTAATACAACACTACAATTCTGCGTCTCTTAATTAAAAAGATAGGAATACACACACACACACACACACAAAAGTATATGTATAAAGAATTATTTAATTTTTTTAGAATAGGTATTAAAAGCTAGGCATAAGTCATAACATTGAAGATAAGATATAAAGTAGACAAAATAGGCGAAAGATTTATCCTACGCTGTAGCCTTGGAAGATCGGGGGGGTCCTTATGCCTCTTCCTCAAGTTCCTAAGTTATTACGGACAAATCTAGCTTAAGCAGGATAACAAGAACCTAAATATCAAATAACATAAACATAAACCAAATGAACTACAAGGCTAAAAGTGTTGACAAAGATAAACCTCTGTGGTTAGCAATCTGAATTCATCAGCTTCTTCTTTGATGTTTAGCTGCAACTCCGCTTCTGCCTCTTCTTCTACTATCGCCTGTTCTTCATCAATAGATTTATACTTCTTCTTGATATCAGATTTGTCTGACTCAGAATCTATATCTGAACCCCTGCCTGGTATTTTGTTGTACCGATTCTACCGGGGTCAATTGACCCCCCTCGCGGGGTTCCGCCTCTGTTTGTGTGTGATATGAAGCTAGTTGGTTGGGGTAAGATGAAAATGAATTCATTTGAAAGCATAAAAGTATAAAAACAAGGAGGAAAATAAAGGATAAAAAAGAAGCAAATAAATAAATAAAGCATAAATAAAACTCAAGAGCAATACATGATTAAACAAAAAATTTAATTTACATGAAGGCTAGTTAAATCTCAAGAGTAATATATGTTTACATGACAGGATTGCCAAAAATTAAGCTATATTTTCAACTTGCCAAAAAACACTCAATTATCCCCTGAAATACTGTTAGTGTTTAGCAACCTAGCAGTATAATCCAACAGATATTCATAGAATAAAATCCAATACAAAATAGTTCATCCTCTTACAATAATATACTATAACAAGTAGCTCCACCTCATCTGTTGCACACTAACACACAATTTCACTTTTGCGAGAAAAAACTAACCACTGGTTTTAAGGGGATTTACCAACATCAACCAACAGAATGCCTTTTAACAGCGGATCCGACCAAAACATCAAGGCGAGAGAAAAATGGCCCGGAGCTAGTTATGGTTCCATTATAATCAAAAACCCTAGCCTTTTCCAGTTTGTATTTCTTCTGAAGAGTATCAATTCGATTCTTACACTGAACATCAGTGTGTTTAGTTTTCTTTGTATGCCCGTGACGGGCGTTAACGGCGTTGGCAACCTCCTGCCAGTCCTTTTGATGGAGATTCCCGCGATTAAGCTTGAGATAACGGCGGCCCCAGGCATCAACATGCGTAGACGTGGCGTCCTCGCTCCAGCAATCCTCACGGAAGGGCAACGGACGTGACAACACCGCCTGAGGAACCGATGATGGTTCTGTTAGGTCACCCATTGTTGTTCGGCTATGGAATTTTGATGGTGAGATGAGGGAGAAAAAGAGGAGAGAGAAAGACAGCCAGACAAAAGGCGTAGTTTGTCTCTCTCTTTAATGCTTTTTAAATCTGCATCGTCGTCCGTGTTTTAATTTCAAGTTTTCACTTCTGCGCTATTTTTTAAGCTCCGTGTTTTTTAAATAGACAACGTTTTTTTTAAGAAAACATTATAATTTTAAAACTAAATATTGTCCCTTATAAATACATAACGTTTTTACATATGTATCTATAACGTTTTTTGAAAAAACGTTGTGAAAAAAAACATCACAACGCTTTTTATAAAAACCTTGTTGTTTAAGTGTTATCTTTTTACTGTTTTGTAGTAGTGTAAATTCTGAAAAATGTCATTTTATGGTCGAACAAGGTATAGTTTTGGGTCATGTTGTTTCGTCTAAGGGAATTGAAGTAGATAAAGCAAAAAATGATATTATTCAATCTCTACCTTATCCCACTACTGTGTGGAAAGTGCGTTCTTTTCTTGGACATGCAGGTTTCTATCGGAGATTCATAAAGGATTTTTCCAAGATAGCATCACCCCTATGCAAGTTGCTACAAAAGGATGCAGATTTCAATTTTGACAAGGAATGTAAGAAAGCGTTTGATAAGTTGAAGGAACTATTGACTTCTACTCCAGTTATTCAACCTCCAGATTGGAACATGCCTTTCGAGATTATGTGTGACGCAAGTGATTATGCAGTAGGAGCTGTTTTGGGTCAAAAAGTTGGGAAAGTATCTCATGCTATTTATTATGCTTCGAGGATTTTGAACGATGCCCAGAGAAATTATTCGACTACTGAAAAAGAATTCTTAACTGTTGTTTTTGCTTTAGAAAAATTTCGATCTTATTTACTTGGTACTAAAGTTATTATTTATTCTGATCATGCAGTTCTTCCTTATTTGATGACAAAGAAAGAGGCAAAACCAAGGTTGATAAGATGGATACTTCTCTTAAGTGAATTCGATTTGGAGATCAAGGACAAAAAAAAGGGACCGAGAATAGTGTTGCAGATCACTTAAGTCGTTTGGCGAATATGAAAGATGAGCTTCCTCTACAAGAGACGTTTCCTAATGAACAATTGTTCTCTGCATATAAGAAATTACCTTGGTATGCTAATATTGTCAATTGTTTGGTTACTAACATTTTGCCTCCTGATTTTTCTAAAGCTCAAAGGGATAAAATCAAAAGTGATGTAAAGTACTATGTGTGGGATGATCCCTATTTATGGAAACATTGTGCAGACCAAGTGATTAGAAGGTGCGTTCTTGAAACTGAAATTGATTATATTCTCACTTTTTGTCATTCATATGCTTGTGGAGGTCACTTTGGATCTAAGAGGACAGCGAGAAAAGTGCTTGACTGTGGTTTTTATTAGACATCTCTATTCCAAGATTCATATTTGTTCTGCAAGTCGTGTTGTAATTGTCAAAAGACAGGTAATATATCCCAACGAAATGCGATATTGCAAACTCCCATACTATTTTGTGAAATCTTTGATGTTTGGGGCATTGATGTTATGGGACCGTTTCCTGTATCTTTTGGTAATATTTATATTTTACTTGCTGTCGATTATGTTTCAAAATTGGTAGAAGCTAAAGCCACAAGGACTAACGATTCTAAAGTGGTTGCAGATTTTCTCCATACTAATATATTTTCCAGGTTTAGAGCTCCTAGAGCTCTAATAAGTGATAAAGGCACTCATTTTTGCAATCGAACTGTGGAAGCTTTATTGAAAAAATACCATGTAACTCATAAGGTGTCAACTACATACCATCCGCAAACTAATGGACAAGCGGAAGTGTCAAATAGAGAAATTAAGTCCATTCTTGAAAAGACAGTAAATCCGAGCAGAAAAGATTGGAGTTTACGATTGGATGATGCTTTGTGGGCATATAGAACTGCTTATAAGACGCCTATTGGTATGTCACCTTATAGATTGGTATTTGGAAAATCATGTCACTTACCTGTTGAGCTAGAACACAAAGTTTATTGGGCTATTAAGAGTGTCAATATGAAGATAAGTGATAGTGGAGAGCATAGGAAGTTACAAATACAAGAGTTAGAAGAAATTCGCAATAATGCTTATGAGAGTGCAAGAATTTACAAGGAGAATACAAAGGCTTTTCATGACAAGATGATCTCTAGGAAAGAATTCAAAATTGGTGAAAAAGTCATTTTATACCAATCTCAACTTCGGCTATTTCCAAGTAAGTTACGTTCTCGTTGGATTGGACCTTTTGCTGTTACTAATGTTTTTTCTCATGGTGCAATTGAAATTCAAAGTTTAGAAAATTCAAAAATACTCAAGGTGAATGGCCATAGACTCAAGCATTTTCATGAGAATTTCCAAAAAGAAGATGCAGCTAATTTAGACCTAGAAGATCCAATTTATACTACTTGAAAAGGGAAGCATGTTATCGAGCCAATGACAATAAACAAAAGTGTTGCTTGGGAGGCAACCCAAGGGGAGTATAATTTTTTTTTCTTTTTATTTTTGTGTTTTTAGTTTAGTTATTTGTGTTTTTTCTTTGCATTTTACTTTACATTGGGGACAATGTAAATTTTAAGTGTGGGGGGAGGGATTTAGGATTTTTGTTATTTTTAGGTCATATTTTGAAATTTTTTTAAGGAATTTTAAAATTTTTGAAATTTTGAATTTTGTGGGTATATTCACTACAAACCATCGCAAGACAAAACTCGTCCACTTGGGATAACCTTGGGGTTTAAAGGCTTGTTGCACAAGCTAAGTGTAACCGTATTTTCTACGAAAATTGTTTATTTTTATGTTTAGGATGTGTTACTTGAGCAATGAATTAATTGAATTTTAAATTTTAGCCAATGATAAAAATGGTGATTTTTATAACTCTTGAAAAAATGATAAATTTTTGCTTAGACTGAATTTTTGACCTATTGTTAGTATTTGCTATATTTAAGACTTTTTAAATTTTTATGCACTTATATCCATTTGTTTGAACTAGTTTTAATTTAGAAAAAGTTTGTATGGTTAAATGCTTATGAAAGATATTTTTGAGCTCTATATCTTATTTGATCATTAGTTAAAATGAAATATAAGATAAAATATAATTTGGAATAGATGATTTAGGTACTTTTTCTAGGATTGTTAAAAAGAAAAATCTTGTGGGGGGTTGAGATTGAGCATAAAACGCACTCACTCATAAACACATGAAAAAGTGAGATGGAGCATAAAATGCACTCACTGAAGAAGAAAAAAAAAAAGAAAGAAAGAAAATGGGATGGAGCATAAAATGCACCCATTAAAAGGAAGAAAAATGGAAAAATACTTGAAAAAATATAATATTAATAATCCTAGTATGCCTAATTGTTTGAAACCTTTTGTCCATGTAGATTTATATTTGTCTATATTTGCAAAGAGTAATGTGAAAAATAAGTATATTGAGGTTAGTTGTATAACCTAAACTTATCTGAGTTTTGATTAGTTTGATACATTTGGATTCAAACACGCACAAAATGTCTTGAGTAGAGTAATATTAATAAATATGTTAAAGTTCTAGATTTTACATGATTTTAAAATTTTCTTTGAGTTATCATTAACAAAATCTTTGAGGCTAATGTTAAAATTTATATTAATCTATTGTTTGAGTAAATGTTTGGTTATTATTTTTAATTTTTATTCTTGTTTTACTTGAGGACAAGCAAAGAGTAAAGTGTGGGGGTATTTGATAAGTGGATTTTATTCCTATTTATTAGGTATTTTTAGGTTTAATTATTTGTGAGTTTTTAAGTATTTTTAGTATTTTAGGTGTTTCATTAATTATTATGTATTTTTATTATTTTTAGTAATTTTATATTATTTTTAATGTTTCTTATTTTATTTTGTAGGAATTAATTAAAATTGATGGCAAACTTGTAATTTCTGCTAAAGCTAGGGACGAACTGGTAATTACGGAGGACTGGATGGCAGTTCGATAATATCAGCAAGTTTGAGAAATGTGTGCCATGCGCTAATAGAGGGGCTGGAAAATTGGGATTAGAACGGTGCCGTTTAAAGGCTTTTGGCATTAGAAATCGCGCAATGCGCAAATCAGCAAGAATGAAGCAGCCCGCGCGTAATGTGCAAGCGGTGGATTTTTTTATTTCTTTTTCAGCATGGTGTAATGCGCGGACGTGGCTAGCAGTTGGTTCCAACACGTGGCAGCGCGCAGAGTGTCAGCAGATTTTGATTGTTTCTTCCAAAGTGAACTTAAAGAAAGGAATCCTTAGCAAACTTGGAAAAGAAAAAATAAATAAGAATTTTATATTTATTTTATTTTGTATTTTAAATCCTATTAGGGTTTGGAAAGTGTAATTCCTATTAAGGTTACAAAGATTATGTAGCCTTTAAATAGAGGGCTTGAGGTACACTTGAAGATACAACTTTCATTAGAAAAATTCTCTCTTTTATTCTTTGGTATTTTCTATATCTATGTGTAGCTAAATTATTATTCTTGATTTAAGTGATTGAAGCCGTCATGATTTATATACTGTGAGATCTAATTTATTTTAATTGTTCAGTTTATATTTTGAGTATTAAATATTCTTCTGTGCTTAATTTTTATTGATTTGTTTAATTGTTAGGATGCATACTAGTTTATTATTCACATTAATCTACCGCTATTTGTGAATCAAGTAGGTTTAATAATTATTTTGCAGATCAAAAGATTATTTTATCTTAGGAAGAATATTCATCTAAATTAAATGCAAACAAGTGTCTTGTGTTGTTTAGTTCAACGATCTCTCTAATTCTTAAAGCTACTATTAAATTAAATATTTAGCAAGTATCGGAGGTTGTTTAGTAGTAAGGGTATTTAGAACAAGTGGCTCTACTTAGCTAAAATTAAGGAGAGAGGAGAAAAATTATTCCACCTGGGAGTAGTTATTTCTACGGTGAATGTTCAAAATATTAATTGATTTATTCTTGCGTCAATGATCAGTTATAAATTCTTGATGGTGGATGTTGACTTAAATTAAGGTTTTTTCTTCTGATTTATTTTATTAAATTAGTTGCATATTTATTGACTTTAGTTCATTTAAATTATTTCTTTACTTTTAAAAAAAACTCCCTAATTTTGGTTTACAAAACAATAAATTAAATTAATCATTCTCTGTGGGATCGACTCTTACTTGCACTACTACATTAATATTTTTCCAAAGTAAGATTTTATTTTTGGGTGCTTGCGACATCACACCATTTGTCCAACCTTATTTCCTTAATCTGAACAAAATTCTTTTGATTTATGGATCAAACCTCAAATCACTTTGATTAGTAGATCAAGTTATGGGCATAAACAATCAAGGAAACTCAAATAAACAAGGAAAAATAACTACGAAAATTTACTAAAATAAATAAGGATCACAAAAACACAAAAATGTATAAAATCACTCCCCAACAATGGCGCCAAAATTTGGTGTGTTGTCGCAGGCACCCAAAAATAAAATCTTACTTTAGAAAAATATTTATGTAGTAGTGTAAGTAAGAATCGATCCCACAGAAAATGATTAATTTAATTTAATGTTTTGTAAACCAGAATGGGGGGTTTAATTAAAGAAATAATTTAAATAACATTAACTAAAGTAAATAAATATGCAAATAATTTAATGAAATAAATCAGAAGAACAATCATTGGTTTAAATTAACATCCACCATCAAGAATTTACAACTGATTAGAGAGAATTTTCTAACAAAAGGTTCTCTAAATTGTATCTAACATCCTCTATTTATAGGCTACATAATTTTCTTAACCCTAATAGGAACTATTTTCCAAACTTAATAGGATTTAAAATACAAAATATAAAACATAAGAAATTCCTTTTTTTCCCTTTTCCACATTGCAGTTGGATCATCCTTTAATTTATTTCTTGGACCCACACGAAATTAACTATGTTGGAAATCACAATTTGAATTGTTGAAGGAATGTTTTAATTGGAGCTTGGGACCCATGCGAAAAAATAAGAAGAACCAAGGCTGCCAAACACCTTGTGCGCTAGTTGCTCTTCTTTAGGTGTGCTCATGTGTCCGCGCATGGCACAGTTTCTTCTGAACGGCATCGTCCCTTGGTCCAGCTGCTACAACCTTCAAACCCATACACGCATCGCACGACCGCCCAGATTCACTTTATTTATAGCTTTGCCATTAGCCTTTAATTTTCCTACAAAATAAAATTAAAAATAACATAAAAATAATAAAATTACTAAACATAATAAAAATACATAAAATTAAAAAAATTACCTATAATACTTAAAAACTCACAAATAATTAAGCATAAAATATATAATAAATAGACATAAAAATCTATTTATCAACTGCCATCAAGATGTAGGTAAAAATGAATTTTGGAGCAATTATACTTAGGTGGATCAAAAAATGGATGGTGGAAGATGAAAAGAAGAAGACAAGAAGATAAGCCCCCAAAATATTTTATGGGAGGTTCATCAGCATCATTCTTAAGAAGCTGCTAAGGGAAGAAATAAAAGACAAAGAAGGAGAAGCTCTAAATGTGAACAAAAAGATAATCCCTAAGTTGTTTGACAACTAGAAGAGATGCCATGTAGAGATCCATCGATCAAAATAATCTGAAGACAGTAAAGCAACTCAGTGTGAAGTTCAAAAGGCTGAAATGAAAAAAAAAACTATTCTAATTGAAGGAGATAAAGATACAGAAGAAGCCACTGGGCTTGAGAGAAGGAGAAAAAAGAAAGAGAAACTTATTTCCCTGGGATTTGTTGTCCCAACAGAATAAGAAAATGAAGTCTCCACAGCAAATAAGCCTTCTAAGAAGAATCAGAGAGATGAAGGAAGTGAAGAGTCAACAAAAGAAGCCTTAGTTCTCTCAAGGGGAAAATTAAAAGAAATCAGAAGCAAGCGCTCAAAGAAAGTCATTATGTCTCCATTCGTAGAGCATTCTAGCTCTTAGATCAAAGAGATAGGTGGAGAAGTAATGGCTGAGATGGCTTGTGAGCCTGAGCCAACAACAGATAAAGATGAAATGGTTGAGATGACTGAAATACCAGAGCCTATAAAAAATTTGAAGAAATGACTATGAATGACTCAACTCTTGAGCCAAAAAAGAAGATAAGGAAAATTATTCTATAAGAGAAAGAAGTTGGTTCTAAGGGGGAGTTTTCACCAATGATAACTCCAAGCTCACTTATTGATTCAGTAGACCAGACAAGGATTATTGAGTCTGTTGTTGTTGATATCTTAGTGGAGCAAAGTCCATCTATTTTTGAGTACATCAATGCACAAATTGAGGGAGAGAAACTAAAAGAAATTAATTTAATCTCCTTAACGCCTCAGGAAGCAGAAGCTCAAGGACAAAACGTAGAGCTCATTAATGAGACTTATGATGAGCAACTATAAGTGGAAATTATCAGTAAAATCCATCAAGAACAAAAAGGAGAACGCTACGTATAGTCACACTCTTGCTTACAATGAACAAAGTGACCAACTGTATTTCTTTCTTCCAATGATTCCCCTATTTCAAGCATTACTTCACAATGATCTAAGATACATCTCACGGACGTTCAAGAACTATCCAAGTGTGAAACTAATATCTCAAAACTATCCTCCAGTCTTCAGATATACTAGAAAGATAATTTCAGATGGAAAAGTCTCGTCAAGTTCTTATAATAAAGTAACATGCATTCCTCTATCTATTCTTTTATCTTTTTATTTATTTTTGTCTTATAGTAATTGGTTTCTAGCATACTTTAAGATAGCTGAACAAACATCTACTTCAAGTTTGTCAGTTGAAGAATCCCAACATTCTTCTGACCATGAAACTTCATCATTTTCTCAATTCGTAAAGTCCCAACACTCTACGGATGCTGTAAATAAGAATAACTCCTCGTTTGAAGAGTCCTAACACTCTATGAAGGACTCTCTAAACAATAACTCTCCGGTCGTAGAGTTCCAAAACCCTGCGACTGATGCTGAAAATACTAGTTCTCCTATACACGTATACAACCACACTCAAACTCTCTTTCATCAATAAATGTTTCAAATTTTATCTCTACTCCAATTCATTCACCACTCAATCCCTCATCTCCTGTAAAATCTCTACACACTACCAAAGTAAAATCTACTCCATCAGAAACACCACCTCTCACTAAAAAAGATATACCTTCTTCATCTAATAATGAGTATTTTAACTTAAGTCTTGCCTTGATTACTGCTATTCCTTCTGATACTCCCACTCTAGAACCTCTTCTAAATAAAATCCTAAAGAGAGTTTGTGATTCAATCAAAAAGGCAAATGGTTGATCTCATGGCTCTTATGTATGCAAACATCTCTGAAAATCTTGATGAAAATGCCAAAGACATCAAGAGAAATCTAGATAAGATCACATCTGCTGCAAAAAAAGTTCCAGCAAAAATGGGTAAAGAGTTCGCCAAACACATGAGAAAGATGTTTGGAGATATGGTTGATAGTCTTCATGCAAGAGATAAAGCTTTCTTGGACTTAATTAAAGAACAGAAGAATGTTATCTTGGAATATCAAAAAGCTAATGACGCCAGCATCAAACTCCTGAATGATAAAATTCTTCAGTTGAGTTCTTCTTACATTGAGCTCAACAAGGAGGTCACAAAGTAAATTCTACAAACTGACACAATCCTCGTAACCACAAATAATATTATGGCCATGGTACATCACCAGCAAGAAAATACATAGAATAGATTGCAGGAAAATAAACTAGACATTAAAGCCACTAAACAACAGCTGAATGAGCTTTTCATTGGTGTTTAACAGCTCTCCAAAAAATTCTCCCTCTTGACTAATGACAAAAAGGGAGAGAAGAGAGGCAGTCAAAGGAAATCTTTCACTCAAGGGGAGCAAGAAGGATAGAGAAATCAAGGTCAGAGTGACAACGGTTTCAAGGCAGTCAAGGCATTCATCTCCACCTATTGCTCAAGCATTACCATATGAAGGTCAATCTTCAAGAGGCCAATCATCTTCTCAAATAGAGTCATAGAAAATAGTTACTGATACTAGCATGAGACCACCAAATGATGATCCAATTATGGTTAACAGGATGTCTCAAGGTGTCTATATTCTAGGAGAATAATAATTCAACATGCCTGATCTCTGTCCTAGAGAAACAATTGAAGAAATTTCTGAATTGAGAAGAAGCGAAATCGAAGGAAGGGAGATGTACTATGGTAGAAGAGAAACTTAAAGAAGAGACCCTCCGAGCAGAAAGAGAAGTAGAAGATGAATTAATTATAAAATATAATACTTCCAATTCAATATCAATAAATTCATATTTTTTTAACAAATACAGTTTCTCACTATATTCTAAGTCATGTTAAAATTAGTATGGCACTGCATGTTTATTTTGTGATATTTGGAACTATTGGTTTTGTCATCATCAAATAAGGGGAGATTGTTGGAATCTATATGTATGATTTGATAATACATAAGTGATTAATGTATATTTGTTCAGTAGATTCTGTAAAGTCCTTATCTGAGAAATATTGTATAAGGACTTAGAATAGAGTGATCAAACTTGTTAGATTGATCATTTGAGTTGATGTTATAAATAGATTGATAGTATCAGATCTTATTGTAAAGTCACTATACCTAATTGTAAAGTATTTATTGATCGTAAAGTGTCTTGAGCTCGTAAGGCAACAGTCAGAATCATCAAGCAAATTCATAAACTGTTTGAGCAATTGTAGAACAAGTAATAGAGCTACCTAAGAAATCTTGAAGTATCGTAGAGTACCTCTATCTAAATAGTAATGTGAAAGTTGTTAGTAGAACACTAATGTTTCGTCAAGCAACAAAGGCATCCGAGTGATAAGTTGAAAAGTCTACTATCAGAAACATAGAGCTGTTTTCAAAATCATAAAGCTACTATCAGAGTCAACACCAAAGCTGAGAAAGTTGTTTAAAGAAAAAGTTCGCAGAGTCTGCTCCAGCATCATAGAGCACAGTTCATAGAGCAAATCGTAAAACATCTTACTAACTCGTATTAAGACATTAGCAGAGTTGAAAACGTTGAGTCTCCTATATCAGACTCTACGTTCTTCATCAAACTCAACGATCAAACCAAGCTTGAAGGTAGTGTAAGAACGGTCATAAGTCTGACAAGTGCAGAGTATTGCAGAGCATCAAAGTAAAGATTTTAAGGATATTTCTCACCATCTTCAAATTCTAAAAAGAAGATCATAAATACTATTTTGTAAAAAGTATGTCACCTCACTTCAGAAGTAGGTGAGAACTACTGACTGATGGGATATAATAGAACCAAAAATAAGCTTACTATCTAGCCTAAAGTCAAAAGAGCATTAACTACATCATCAGAGCATTAAATGCTCCAACGAAACTATTCAACAGAATAATTTATGAAGAGCTATAAAATCGTATGAGGATTCAAATCCAAGTACGAATCATACAAGTACAAAACTGAACCTCTGCAAAAGCAAAATGAAGAAATCTACTCTACGAAAAAGAAAAGAAAAAAGTACTTGTTCAAAGTTGCTAAGTACCAGAAGAAGTCAAACATCATTGCAAAGCTTAGCAGCACCTCAAACTTAATCAACAATCAATTGTGATTCACTTGATCTGTGTGATCATTATATCAAGTCAGAGTGACTTGAAGAGATCTAAATGTCCTAGACTAGATGTCCGAATATCCAAGTCAGAGTGGCTTAAAAAGGTCTAAGTGTTCGAATATTCTGAGACTATGTGACTCGAAGGAATCTCAGTGATTTAGTTGTAATAAATCATTATTATCTGGTCAGTGTGACCCATCCTTAGTGGATATCCTACTTGTTGAAGTAAAAATGTGGACTGAGAGTGTTAATACTCCGAACCACTTAAAAAATCTTGTGTCATTTACTTTAAGCACTTTACATTCTATCATAAACTGTTATAAACTATTATATCTGTTAGTGACTAATCTTCACATACACCAAAGCTAGAATCAAGGTTTCATTAAAACTTTAAGGGGGATTTTATTCTAATATTCTGTTATGCTAAATTAATTAAACAAATTAATTATCTAGTAATTGATCTTTAAAACAAGCAAACGTTTTCAAAGATCTATTCAACCCCCCTCCCCCCCCCCCCCCCCCGCCCCACTAGATCTCTTGTGCGTCTCTAGGAAACAATAAGAATCACTCTTTAAACCGATCCTCCAAATTTCATCTTGACTTTGGGTTCATGATATATCTGTTCAACAGATTGATTTTCTTTTTCTCATCTTTTTCTGTGTATCTCTCTCTCAGACCAGATATCATCGTTATAATTGGTCCTCACCCATTCTTGATATCTTCATTACAGTCCTTATATAGAGAGATTTCTGCCATTTTGCCTATTACATATTTGATCATTAAAGATTTATCCGTTGGAGCTTTGTCGGTTGAAAAAAAATTGTAGCTTCATTTAATGTTTAGATCTTTAAAGATTATGGACGATGTTATAAGGATATTATGTTAGATAACTTTTGGCTCTGTCTTCTTGTTAGTTTACTAAAAATGGAAACCTAGTGTCTAATGTGGCTTTTGGCAAGTAGTCGTTAGACACATTCTAATCTTCCTTCCATTTGAACTTATTGTGACTAGTATATGTTTTAAGCTCTTAATTCTTTAGAGTATCTTAATATCAGTCCACATATCAAATATGATGTTAGATCATATGATTCTGGAGCTTTAAGAAGTCTTTCTGACTTTTCTTTTCAGTGGGAACCATGTGACTGATTAAGGTAACTGTTAGACTCATCTCCTCTTTCCTTCTCCTTGAGTTATTGGTCAGCCATCTGTCTTGAAATCCTTGCCTTTTATCATGACCCTTATGTCAGAAAGGCTTGAGTTATTTAGTATATAACTTTAAGATTTGTGATTCTTCAGCTTGCTTTACTATCTGATAGATTTTCAATCAACTTTGCGATTAACTCTGCAAGCTTAGAGATTTACAATATGCTTTACGGTCATGTTCTTAATCCACTCTGAAAGCTCTACAATTCTCTTATATTCTTCTTTGTATTTGTGCTTCAGTCTTCATCTCCTAGTTTTAGAGTCTGCTAAAAATTCTTGGTTCACTTCCTGAGAACCAACCAGACTTTTAATCTTTAATTCTTCTCAAGAACATTCCATTATATCTTGAATTTTGCGACCTTGGAATTAACTCTATGATTTTACAGTCAACTCTACAAATTCATTACTCAACGATCTGCACCATGATCGTCTAATATTGCAAAGTTAGCTTATCTTTACTAACGTAGAATTGTCTTACGATCTTCTTATTTCTTCTTTCTTCCAACGTCTGTAGTTGTACTTTGGTCTTTACTATTACAACAGTTCCCCCTCACTTGATCGTTTGTTATCTTCAAGACTATTGGCTTCATCTCTTCATCACTTGATTAGCTCCCTCTCTGTTAGGCACTTGATGTCAATGTGTTTATGGTCTCCACTTTATCTTTGTTAGAGGCATTTATGTTGTAGATGTCTATTTCCAGTTTTAATAATTTGTGCTCTGCTAGCTCCTTCTGCTTCTTTGTTGAGGAATTTTTTCGAAAAGATTACTTTAATTTTGTATCATAGTGGATTTGTCTCTTAGTAACTACGACATGAAGTTCTTTGATAGGTAGTACTTAGTCAGCTCATTGATGTAGTAACTCTACGATTAGTAACTCAACGATCTGAGAGTATTTTGTTCAGCTTTATTCTACACTCTTGAGCACTTGATTTATTTAACATTTGTGAGCTTCCACATCAACTTCTCTAGCTAGAGTCTTTTGTCTTTGTTGTGCTGTGATAAGTTTGTTAGACAGAACTCTACGAATTCTTTAATTTTGTGGAGTGGTTTTTGCTTCCTTTAGCTCTTCTTTTTTCTTGAAAGTAGTTTTGCTGATCTTTTCTTTACTTGTCTTCTTTGGTGAACATCTTTTTCAATGTCTTTCTTTTGTTGTTGTGCTCTACAGTCTTCTCCTTTATTGACAATCCTTCTTTTGCACTACAATCATGTCGTCACAATATACTCTGATTTGGCAGTGTTATTCAGCTTGTTATACGATTCTGCTGATGTTGTATGCTTGTAATATGTTCTTGACTGATTGTGCTATACGATCTAATTCTGCTTCTATTTCATCAATTACAATACGATTACACTTGCATTATGATACGATCATACATGAACTTGATCGGTCTTATCAATCTTCTTCATTATTTACTCTATGATCTTAGGGTCTATTCTTTGATCTTTGCATTTGCCTTGCAAAAGCTACATTTCTTCTACGATCTTTGAGAATACGTTATCATCTTTCTGTTGGTCTCCTTTTTCTTCTGCTCTTCTTTCTTATCTGAGCAGTGTATGTCTTCTATCTACTCTATTATATAATAGGATAATACTCTATATCTTGATTCAACTTAACAAATTTGATCCCTAGTGTTCTTTTACAATAATGTTCTTTTGAGAACAATACAGAATTTATCTTTTGGATCAACCTAACAAATTTGATCACTTACTTAATATGTCTTTTCAATTTGGATCAACTTAACAATTTTGATCCCTTGTTTAAGTCCTTGTACATTGATCTTTATTAAGGACCTTACAAATTCCTTATTCATTAACAAAATTATTTTACAGTTTATGCATTGGTCTAAACGAAAGTACATTTAACATCATCATCATGCATTTTACTCTACGACTATCAGTATACATGTATCATTATCATTCTACTATATGATTAATAACATTGTTAACTGTGACGCCCCCAAATCTGGACCCACACAGCCCAAACTTGAGTCGTCAAAAGACTACAACAAAATTATTACAAAGTAGTACAACGTTCAACAATACAGTGTATAATAATACACAACTAAGTCTTCACTATTATTGCCACACTATTTTACAACACGTGAAGACTAGGATAACTATACCTCGGACTCTCACTCTATTCCCCGGCTAGACCCAGCTACATTCTCATCTCCTGTTGAAAAATAATGGAACAAAAGAAAGGGTGAGCTCAAATAGCCCAGTAAGAAATATCATGACTAAGATAATGACGAATAAATTATCATTAGCCTTCAACAGTTGAGTTCTTGATAGAATACAATAGACTACAAGGTTTGTATCAAAAATTACAGTTAAATTCTTAAACAATGTTCAGATCAATAATAGCAGCGGAATGAGCAATCTATTAGAAGAATAATGCAGACTATAGTGTCCACTCGTTTCTCTTTTTAGTAAAAATATCATCAACTTTTATCATCTGAAATACCATTAGTCAAGATAATACAAATTCACAGTTCCTGATCATAATCATGCAGATCAACAGTTCATCTTTGCACTACGGGCCAAAGACATTCAATATAACACCAACGGTCATGATTATACCAGATTCAGCCTTTGGTCATAATCATACCAAACAACAGTTCATCTTTGCACTACGGGCCAAAGAGAACATTCACCACGTGCCATAAAAGACACCGAACAGATGTATCGCCTTTAACCTATTATATCGCCTTTAACCTATCATTTGTTCAACAATTATATCGCATATGTGCCCCCGGCCACAGATATTCACAACAACTTGAATTTGGATGATTAGAATGATATAAATGATGAACAGAAGAAACAGGATAAACAATAAGTATCAGAAGTTTACTTTGTACAGATTCAAATAATGTCCAAATTGTTAACATGATGTGGAGTGAAATTTAAAAATGATATTCAAGATCCACAGTTCAGAATAACGGTTACAGTTCAATAGAAAGGTTCACGTAAATAGGATGGTTCAATTGAAATGATGAAGTGCAACTATTATGGAACATATAATATTTTCAGGAATTATAGAAGCAACAGTTCCATAATAAGTTTCGATTTAGGTGTATGAAAGAAAATAATATCCCTTACCGTAGCAGGTTTGATTAACAAAAGGTGAAGGAAATTAATATCCCTTACCATAGTAAGTTTGAATAATGGAAGATGAAAAAGATGGTATCCCTTATGAGTATAAAGAAAAATAATATCACTTACGAATATGAAGAAAATGATATTATAAACGAATATGATATAAAAGTGTCATGTGATAATTCGTGTAGACAAATTATTTCCACAAGAGACAACAAATAAGAAATGAATACAAAGAGTAATTCACCAAACATACGGTAATCCGCGTAGTCAGGTTATTCTTAGAGATTAATAAGGAATGAATACGAAAGGTTATTTACCAACAGGCGATAATCCGCACCGTAAGGTTATTCCCACAATTTAATAAAAATTGAATACGAAGAGTCATTCACCAAACAGGCGATAATCCGCACCGTAAGGTTATTCTCAGAGATTAATAAGGAATGAATACGAAAGGTTATTCACCAACAGGCGATAATCCGCACCGTAAGGTTATTCCCATAAATTAATACATGGAAATAAATGGCACATCTTATGAGTAAGAAAGAAACGATATTATTTTCGAGAATCCAATAATGATAATCCCTTACCGTAACACGTGACTGGATATTGATTTAAATGAGGTTGATTAACTTGAACAGTACACGTACACTTATAAATCTTCACAAATACTCAAGATGACTTAAGCACACTTAGAGAAAACTTTCACAAGAAGTATTTAGAGAGAGAAAGAAAGAACAAGTAAGGAAGTTTATGAAAAATCCTTAAGTTAAGGCCTCTATTTATAGCCAAAAATCTTATCATAACCAAGATTTCCTATTTAATCCAAACTGTTCATTTCAAGATAATGTTTAATCCATACCATTCATTTCATCTTTTAAGATAAACCATTCATTTAAATATCATCTTTTAATCTACATCATCCATTTCAAATTCTATATTATCTTTAATCTATACCATTCATTTCATCTTTTAAGATTTCCTTAATCTAAACCATTCATTTAAAGATCATCTTTTAATCTACACCATCCATTTTAAATTCTATATTATCTTTAATCTATACCATTCATTTTATATCACCTAACTTTATATTATAAACAAATAACTTTATCAATTCAATTATTCAACAATAATTCACACTTATTCATTATTATGACTAATTGTTATAAATACAGTGTAGTTGGCTTTCTGAGTTAGATATCAAGTCAATTAATTAATGAAATATAACTGCTTAAATAACATCATAGTAGAGAGAACAATAATGCAGAAAACATGTAAAAGAAGGAATACATTACTGTATCATGACAATTATTGATTCAATAATGTGAATTACTGTGCATATGCTACTGTGACAATTATCAATTTAATAACATGAATTATTGTGCATGTGACAATAAAGTCAAATATTGTACGATAACCACTTTATCAGTTTAATAATACGAAACACTGTGCAATGTCGTGTGCTACTGTGCAATACCGTGTGCTACTGTGCAATACCGTATGTTACTTGTAATACCGTATATTACTATTTTTTTACCACCGAATATTTTAACAATTAAAAGTAATAGTACCATTGACCATTTAAAAAATTGTTTATGTCATTTTCTATATCCGACAATTATTCTTTGTGGGATCCACCAATAATTGGTTCGTACGACGCCGTCGTACGAATATTCCCCGACAGAACGAATATTCCCCGACCAAAAGAATATTGTCCGACATAATATAATTTACACATAACATCCTTAACTTTCAACTTTATCAATTTAACCATTTACTATTTCATGAAGACAAAAAATATATGAAGAAAAATTAAATTTTATATTTCATAAAATTCGGGGTCTTACAACCTCCCCTCCTTATGAAATTTTGTCCCCGAAATTGACGTACCTGGCATATCGAAGAGGTAAGGATACTTAGATTTCATTTCAGATTCTAGCTCCCAAGTCATTTCCTCAGTATCTTGGTTCCGCCATAAAACCTTAACTTGAGGTATAACCTTTGAGCGTAGGATCTGCTCCTTCTTATCTAGGATCTTAACAGGTACCTCCTCGTACGTTAAATCTTCTGCTATAACGTCTGGTTCCAACTCAATGACGTGGTTTGGGTCCTTCACATATTTAGGTAACATAGATATGTGAAAAACGTTATGGATGCGAGACATACTTGGTGGTAGGGCTAGTCTGTAGGCTACGGTTCCTATTCGATCGAGGATTTCAAATGGGCCAATAAATCGAGGGTTGAGCTTTCCTCTCTTTCCGAATCTCGTAACCCCTTTCCATGGAGAAACACGTAAGAATACATGATCTCCGACGTTGAAACTTTCGTCTCTCCGATGAAGATCAACATAACTCTTTTGTCGTTCTTGTGCGGTCTGTATTCGTTGTCGGATCATTTGGATCTTTTCTGTTATCAAGCGTACCAACTCGGGTCCCAACAATTTTGCTTCTCCTACCTCATTCCAACATACTGGAGAGTGGCACTTCCTTCCATACAAAGCCTCGAATGGAGTCATGCCTATGCTTGCTTGGTAACTGTTGTTGTAAGAAAATTCCACCAATGGCAAGTACTTATCCCAACTTTCTTTGAAGTCTAATACACAAAGTCTCAAAAGATCTTCGAGGGTCTGGATCGTCCTTTCCGATTGTCCGTCCGTTTGAGGATGGTATGCAGAACTAAAACGTAGTTCAGTGCCCATAGCTTTTTGTAGACTGATCCAAAAGCGAGAAGTGAATCTAGGATCTCGATCAGATACTATGGAAACTGGCATGCCATGCAATCTCACAAAGTTTTCTCGTATAGGCAAGAAATGAACGGATTTGGTCAATCTCTCTACGATCACCTAAATTGCATCCAAGCCTTGAGAAACCTTGAGAAGACCCGTCACGAAGTCCATATTGATGTGTTCCCACTTCCATTCGGGAACCTCAAGTGGTTGTAATGGACCCTTAGGTACTTGATGCCCTGCCTTGACACGTTGACAAGTTAGGCACCTTGAGATAAACTCTGCAATCTCCCTTTTAATATTATTCCACCAAAATGTATGTCGAAGATCACGATACATCTTGGTACCTCCTGGGTGGATTGCAAACGGCGTGTTGTGTGCCTCCATCATGATTTTATGCTTTAATTCAGGGTCGTTAGGAACACAGAGTCGAGAGTTAACTCGAAGTATTTCTTCCTCGTCGATTCTTGCCTTAGGAATAACACCTTCTTGTACTTTCTTTACCATATTCATCAGCTCTGGATTAGTAGCATGAGCAACTTTAATTTTATCGATTAAAGCTGGTTCAACTTGTACGTGCGTAATCTTCAAGTGGGTCATTGGTGTTTTTGGCTCTATCTCCATCTTTTGCAAGTCGTACAAAATACGTTTTTGTGTTGTTCGCAGTGCACTTATACTCGCATAAGCTCTTCTGCTCAAAGCGTCAGTTACAACGTTCGCCTTTCCCGGGTGATACTGGATTGTGTGGTCATAATCCTTCAACAGCTCAAGCCAACGTCGTTGTCGCATGTTGAGTTCCTTTTAGGTGAAGAAATACTTGAGACTTTTATGATCCGTATAGATATCCGTTTTTTCTCCGTACAAGTAGTGTCTCTAGATCTTCAACGCGAAAACGACTGCTGCCAACTCTAGATCATGAGTAGGATAATTTTTCTCATAATCTTTGAGTTGTCGAGAGGCATAGGTTATAACCTTTCCATGTTGCATAAGAACGTAACCTAGACCTTTGCCTGAAGCATCGCTGTAGATGACAAATTATCCCGATTCCGGTGGTATGGTCAGAACAGGAGCTGAAACAAGTCTCCTTTTTGAGTTCTTGAAAACTCTTCTCGCATTCCTTGCTCGATATAAGTTTTGTACTAGAACGAATGATTCCGATATCTAATAATTAAACTTTCAACTCTTGGCGTTCTATGGGAGCCATTTGGTATGGGGCTTTGAAAATAAGCTTAGTACCGATTTCAAGGTCAATATAGAATTCAATTTCTCGGTTTGGGGGTAAGCTAGGAAGTTTCTCAGGAAAAATATCAGGAAACTCATTAACAATGGGAATATTATTCAAGTTTGACGTATTTTTGTTCAAATCAATGACATGAGCTAAAAAGGCTTGACATCCGTTTTTCAATAAACGAATGGCTTTATGGCTATAAATAATAGTTATAGATTTCAACGGTTTAGTTGCTTGAATTTGAATGACAAGTTGATTAGGAATATGAAAACTAATAATCTTATGAAAACAATCAATTTTAGCATGATGGGTAGTCAACCAATCAATTCCTAAAATCACATCAAATTCATGCATCTCCAAAAAAATAAGGTCAACAGATAATGTGAGGTTGTTGATTTGAACTAGGCAAGATTTATAGATAGTAAATGTAATAGGTATTTCTCCCAATGAGGTTTCAACTGATAAGACAAGATTTAAGTTTTCAATAGTCAAATTTAAACGTTGAGTACATATAGGTGAGATAAAAGAGTGGGTAGAGTCAATATCTAACATGACATAGACTTCACGAGAATTTAAGAATAGCTTACCGGTTATCACCTCATTCGGTTTCTTGATTGTTACCGTCAAATCGAATCCCGAATACTTCATTCGGATCTTCACGTATTTCAACCATATGAATACCACTGAATAATTTTCTAGCAAACTGTTTCTCGTGTTCATCAACTTCATCAGTAGTAACGTACCAATGATTTCCATTAAAATAGTATTTTCGATAGACTACAGTTTCCACGATAGTGACTAACTTAACTTGAATTCCTCTAAATTGTAACGCCCAAAAGTATATAAACATCATTTTTAAATAATCTTGAAAATCATAGCTGGAACACCATAAATCCCAAAGACTGATATGAAACGTCCATATATTCTGATCCTTTGTGATAGAACATAACCAGGTGATATGACTCTCCCAATTAGTGAGCAGATTAAATGCAATGATTTCCGCAAGTTCATTACATCCTTTAATTTCTTCTAAGAAAGGATCTGGAACGACTACAGTAGAGCTTTCACTTTCATCCTTACTGGATAGAACACGCATAATTTTTGCCTTAGGCAAAAGATTCAACTCCGAGTTTGTAGAAGAATTGTTTGTGGCCTCTACATTCGCTTCGGCTACTCCGTAGTTAACCTCCTGATTTCCAGATGCCATACTTTACTCTGGTCACAAAATAACTGTTAGTTTAAACAAACTGACTCATCACTTCAAATCGATTCGTTAGATAATAAAATCTAATTTAGGTAAGACACACTAGTGATTAATTCTATTCATCTCTCCCCTCCTAGTTCTAACCCCAGATCTCCATTAAAGACCATATCCCTAAGCTCTGATACCAACTGTGACGCCCCCAAATCTGGACCCACACAGCCCAAACTTGAGTCGTCAAAAGACTACAACAAAATTATTACAAAGTAGTACAACGTTCAACAATACAGTGTATAATAATACACAACTAAGTCTTCACTATTATTGCCACACTATTTTACAACACGTGAAGAATAGGATAACTATCCCTCGGACTCTCACTCTATTCCCCGGCTAGACCCAGCTACATTCTCATCTCCTGTTGAAAAACAATGGAACAAAAGAAAGGGTGAGCTCAAATAGCCCAGTAAGAAATATCATGACTAAGATAATGACGAATAAATTATCATTAGCCTTCAACAGTTGAGTTCTTGATAGAATACAATAGACTACAAGGTTTGTATCAAAAATTACAGTTAAATTCTTAAACAATGTTCAGATCAATAATAGCAGCGGAATGAGCAATCTATTAGAAGAATAATGCAGACTATAGTGTCCACTCGCTTCTCTTTTTAGTAAAAATATCATCAACTTTTATCATCTGAAATACCATTAGTCAAGATAATACAAATTCACAGTTCCTGATCATAATCATGCAGATCAACAGTTCGTCTTTGCACTACGGGCCAAAGACATTCAATATAACACCAACGGTCATGATTATACCAGATTCAGCCTTTGGTCATAATCATATCAAACAACAGTTCATCTTTGCACTACGGGCCAAAGAGAACATTCACCACGTGCCATAAAAGACACCGAACAGATGTATCGCCTTTAACCTATTATATCGCCTTTAACCTATCATCTGTTCAACAATTATATCGCATATGTGCCCCCGGCCACAGATATTCACAACAACTTGAATTTGGATGATTAGAATGATATAAATGATGAACAGAAGAAATAGGATAAACAATAAGTATCAGAAGTTTACTTTGTACAGATTCAAATAATGTCCAAATTGTTAACATGATGTGGAGTGAAATTTAAAAATGATATTCAAGATCCACAGTTCAGAATAACGGTTACAGTTCAATAGAAAGGTTCACGTAAATAGGATGGTTCAATTGAAATGATGAAGTGCAACTATTATGGAACATATAATATTTTCAGGAATTATAGAAGCAACAGTTCCATAATAAGTTTCGATTTAGGTGTATGAAAGAAAATAATATCCCTTACCGTAGCAGGTTTGATTAACAAAAGGTGAAGGAAATTAATATCCCTTACCATAGTAAGTTTGAATAATGGAAGATGAAAAAGATGGTATCCCTTATGAGTATAAAGAAAAATAATATCACTTACGAATATGAAGAAAATGATATTATAAACGAATATGATATAAAAGTGTCATGTGATAATTCGTGTAGACAAATTATTTCCACAAGAGACAAATAAGAAATGAATACAAAGAGTAATTCACCAAACATACGGTAATCCGCGTAGTCAGGTTATTCTTAGAGATTAATAAGGAATGAATACGAAAGGTTATTTACCAACAGGCGATAATCCGCACCGTAAGGTTATTCCCACAATTTAATAAAAATTGAATACGAAGAGTCATTCACCAAACAGGCGATAATCCGCACCGTAAGGTTATTCTCAGAGATTAATAAGGAATGAATACGAAAGGTTATTCACCAACAGGCGATAATCCGCACCGTAAGGTTATTCCCATAAATTAATACATGGAAATAAATGGCACATCTTATGAGTAAGAAAGAAACGATATTATTTTCGAGAATCCAATAATGATAATCCCTTACCGTAACACGTGACTGGATATTGATTTAAATGAGGTTGATTAACTTGAACAGTACACGTACACTTATAAATCTTCACAAATACTCAAGATGACTTAAGCACACTTAGAGAAAACTTTCACAAGAAGTATTTAGAGAGAGAAAGAAAGAACAAGTAAGGAAGTTTATAAAAAATCCTTAAGTTAAGGCCTCTATTTATAGCCAAAAATCTTATCATAACCAAGATTTCCTATTTAATCCAAACTGTTCATTTCAAGATAATGTTTAATCCATACCATTCATTTCATCTTTTAAGATAAACCATTCATTTAAATATCATCTTTTAATCTACATCATCCATTTCAAATTCTATATTATCTTTAATCTATACCATTCATTTCATCTTTTAAGATTTCCTTAATCTAAACCATTCATTTAAAGATCATCTTTTAATCTACACCATCCATTTTAAATTCTATATTATCTTTAATCTATACCATTCATTTTATATCACCTAACTTTATATTATAAACAAATAACTTTATCAATTCAATTATTCAACAATAATTCACACTTATTCATTATTATGACTAATTGTTATAAATACAGTGTAGTTGGCTTTCTGAGTTAGATATCAAGTCAATTAATTAATGAAATATAACTGCTTAAATAACATCATAGTAGAGAGAACAATAATGCAGAAAACATGTAAAAGAAGGAATACATTACTGTATCATGACAATTATTGATTCAATAATGTGAATTACTGTGCATATGCTACTGTGACAATTATCAATTTAATAACATGAATTATTGTGCATGTGACAATAAAGTCAAATATTGTACGATAACCACTTTATCAGTTTAATAATACGAAACACTGTGCAATGTCGTGTGCTACTGTGCAATACCGTGTGCTACTGTGCAATACCGTATGTTACTTGTAATACCGTATATTACTATTTTTTTACCACCGAATATTTTAACAATTAAAAGTAATAGTACCATTGACCATTTAAAAAATTGTTTATGTCATTTTCTATATCCGACAATTATTCTTTGTGGGATCCACCAATGATTGGTTCGTACGGCGCCGTCGTACGAATATTCCCCGACAGAACGAATATTCCCCGACCAAAAGAATATTGTCCGACATAATATAATTTACACATAACATCCTTAACTTTTAACTTTATCAATTTAACCATTTACTGTTTCATGAAAAAAAAAATATATGAAGAAAAATTAAATTTTATATTTCATAAAATTCGGGGTCTTACATTAACTATACGATCGATTATCATCAAATCATTAACCTTTTGTACTAACATATTATGTTATACCAAAAGTTGGATATATAAAAATGTGTATTGTTGTTTGCAAAACTAGTTCTTATTCTCTACTGAGCTAATCTACGATTCTAAGAGTTGATTTACGAATAATATGTTGAAGTGTTGATCAATAATTCTGAGCTGCTCTGCGAATCTATAGTAGTGTTACTCTACAAATCTATGGTAGTGTTGCTCTACGAATCCGTTGATGCTCTTCGATTAGGTAGTTGTTCTACGATTCTATAGTTACTTTACAATTCTGTAATTACTCTACGAATCTATAGTTGATCTACGATTATGTAGTTGCTCTACTATTAGGTAGTTGATATACAATTTTGTAAATGCTCTACGATTCTGTAGTTGCTCTACGATTCTGTAGTTGCTCTATGACCTAATCTATAATTCTCAGAGAAATTTATTACAAGAGATATTAATTGCAAACAAAGTTAAATCATCAATTACAAATAATTTATTATGCACATCAGTTACAAAGAAATAATATAATTGAAAAAACTATTATGTTTTAATTCAAAAGAACGTTATTACAAAATTAATTTTGTAACTGACGAATTAATTCTGCAATTGACATTTATTTGAATAAATAATGAAGCTCGATTGTGTTTCTTAGTATTGAACCTTTAATCTCTCTCTATGATCTCATATTAGCTCTATGTTCTTTCAACGTTTAGAAAGTAATATTTGTAGAGAACACTTGTGAATTGCGGTCATAGTAAAGAAAAAGTATATGATTGACATATATCTTGGAGGTTTATTGTCATTAGTAAAGCAAACCAATTTATTGATAAAGGGGAAACAAACACCTTAAGGACATAAACTACTCGTGTCAAGACATCAAACCATATATTATTTGATTGTTTTCAATTCTCTAACAAAAATAAGTATAAATTTAACATAATATAGTGATAATTATGTAAATTAATATTTTATGTCGAAGATAGTGACATAAAAATTAAAATTACAAAAAGATTATAAATTATTACTTTATTTCCTTTTTATTTGTGTTTTTAGATAGTGAAATTTATTTATTTTTATTTGTCATTTGTAGATTTCAAGTAAACATTAATGACTTGATTAATTTTCTATATTATTCTTACATTAAATACTAATTTATTTATCTTTCATCTTTTTTAATAAATTTTAAAAAGATAATATTGAGATTTTATAACAATTTTAGTCAATAAAAAAATATTAATTATATTTCTTAATTTTTATATTTTATCATAAAACGTTAACTAAAAAATAACTAATAGAGACGTGACCCTCACTTACCCAGACTAATTTCGTCCCAATGACTTATCAATCAATCTGGTAAATTCCATAATCAGTGCTACATAAAAATATAAATTTATTCTTTTTATCAGGAGAATTTCGTATCTTTTTTCTGAGGCTGCATGTGTATACTTTAACCAATACGATACATGTACCTAGCTTTTTTTAGAAAGTTTGCTTCATATTTAATTATGTCTAAAGTCAAAAGTAAACTACTCAAAGCTTCTCTTATTGACACATCTAGGGTTTGGAACTTTTTCAGGGTTCCCAACACAATAAATCATTAAACAATTAATTGTAATAAACAAATTGGGTGTGGGGGAAAATCTATAAAGGGACCTCGAAAATACATCTAAGGTTGAAAGTCTTTTTAGGTCCTACAAAAAAATGAACATTTTTTAATTAAATCTTGTGCCCTCGACCCTGACCTCCCCTTCCCCATACAGCATATTGTAATTTTTTGGATTTTTTATAAAAAAGAGTTTAAATTTAATACATTAATATTAACAGTGTATACATGAATAAGTATTCAAAATATGCCATTCAAATATGAATAATTTTATCAACATAAATACTTCATTAATAATATATTATAATTTTAACAGCATTCGTGTATATGTTGTTAATATATCAAATTTTAATTATTTTTTAAAAATATTACAATATTTATGAAATGAGAAAATATGTCTATATTTACTTAAAATAATTCTTCACATATTTTTATCATAATATATAAAAATACTTGTACACATTTTTGCTAATTGTAGGGAGTTAGAGCACTCCCTATTAGTGAGTGACAGAGGGTGAATAAGATCTATAAAGATATTATGTCGGCTAATGGCTCCTCGCAAATGAGTGAAAAGTGGTCGTCCACTCTAAAAGGAAAGCAATTGGAATTTGTCTGCTGAGAGCTAGAGCAAAATGAATTAGCTGTCATCTTCTTCTTCTTTTTTTTAAATAAATAAATAAATGTTGAAGATAAATAGCATATCATGCCATAATGAAGGAGCAAGTCATTTAAAAATGCCCCCTATAATGCATACTAATTGGAGAGCTTAAGATGTGATGTCTTGTGTAAATCTTTTGGTAATTTAGTATAAATTGTGTTTATAAGTTTTTAAATAGAAGGAAAAGAAAAGAACATTAAAAACTTAAGTTTTTTATTGAACACTTTTGTTACTGAATTTTTTAATAAACAAAAAAAAAGAATTAGAAGAAAAACTTTGCTGTTTAATTTTTCTTTCTAAAAAAATGAAAAGATTTGGATATTTTTTTGTATCAAACAGAGGAGTAAAATACAAAAAGAACCACTGTACTCTCAGTATATTTAGATATTGTACCCCTTTTTGTTAGTCCATGCAAATCAATCCCTCTATTATAGAAAAAATTGGATAAAAAACATTTATGTGACAACTGGGTATTGATTATCTCATGTGACAATGATGACATGTAAGTAAGCCAAATTATGACTAAAAAATTCACTTCTGTCAAGATTCGAACTCAAAACTTCAACCTTATAACTTTAAGTAATTGCTCAACTAAACTACATAATCTAATTATTAATGAGACAATATATATTTTATTTATACAACCTTATATATATATATATATATATATATATATATATATATATATATATATATAATTTACCAATTACAAATTTAAAATTATTTTTTTAATAAGTTTTAGTCCTAAATTTTTTAGAAAATATTATCGCAAACTTCTTTAGTAATTCTACTTCTCCTCTCTGATTTATCATGTACACGTTGCGCATAATTGACCACTAGAATAATCATACATTAGTCCAAATATATGCGAATTATACATGTCAGCATTGTCACATAAGATAGTTAATGTCCAGCTGTCACATAAAGATTTGTTATTCAAATTTTTCTACAGTAGAGAATTTGTTTTACATTGACTAACAAAAAAAAAGTACAATATCAAAATATACTAAGACTGCAGTGTTTACTTTTACATTTTACTCTCAAAAAGAGCAAAAGGGTTAAGTTTAAATTTGTGACAGTTAAAATACATTAATTATGACTTACTGTTGCAAGTACTTTATTTGAATAACAAGTGGTAGATTCAGAATTTTTTTATTGTGGAGGTGAATTTTGTTTTTAAAAAAATGATAAGGTCCACGATACGCTTGCGTAAATTGATCGCTGTGACAGTTTAGATTTTTCGAGAATTATCTTAATAAGAATTTAATAAATAAAAATTCTTATAAAATGAAACGGATTGTATATATATAAATATATAGGTGTTATATATATTTATGTGATTTTTGTGATGAATTGGATATGTATATATTTATAGGTGTGCAATATATACATCTATTGAAACATTGATATTTAATAGTTATTTTAACTATTAAATTAATGAGTTTGATTTAACTAATTTAGTGGGTGAAGATATTAAATAAATTTTATATATTTAAGGTTCAAATTAAATAGTGGGGTAATATATTGTTTTTAAATAAAGAAAGTTATTTTCTTTTATTTAGTTAATGGTGGTAATTGAATTATGTTACAATAAGTGAAATGTAACATAAATAATTATATAATATTTAATATTATACTAAATGGATGTAAATTAAAATATGAGATGAGGGACCAATATTTGTTTAAATAAATATTGGATATCAAATTAGTAAATTAAGATAATATTTAATTTACAATTAGAATATATTAAATTAATATATTTAGTATTTCAAATAATTGTTTGAAACATTTTATGAAACGGAGAAGGCAGTTAAATTTAATTGTACATATTTAATATGTATAAAAATATTGAATTATGTATTATTTAAGAATACATAAAATGAAGATACTTATTTTTAATATGTCTAATAATTATGATTATAATTATATGTTGTTAAGTGACAATATGTAAATTCGGAGGGAATGCGTATATTACTTATATACATATAGAAATGCTGAAAAATTATATATATTGATATATATAATTATATTTCATGAAATAATAATAATTATATTTCATGAAATAATAATAATACTATTACATAATGTTATTTTATATGTAATGGGTATTATTAGTGTACTATCCTAATAATCCAAATGCTGAAAAATAATAAGCCAAACAAAGCCTTATGCGAGTAGAATTATGATTAGGCTTCTTGTTCCTCAATGAGTGACACCTCTTGCTTGGACAAAACTGAGTGGAATTCATCAGTAGCTTGGTAAGTGCAGAGCTATTCATGTATCTAACTCTAGGTTCAGCAAACTTTTATCTCTCTCCTCAAACCTAAACCAAAATTCTTCACAATTCTACAAAATCTACCTAAAGCTTTGATAAATTGGAAGATGGGTAATAAGAAATTGTGCTACAATCTGATTCTCAAGGAAGGGGTGGACTAATAACTAACAAGAAGGAGCCAAATCAGATTCTAATCAAGCTTCATCAACCCAATTTCTAACAAGAAGGGGGTAATATACTTCTCTTTGTTTAAATTATGAAATTAGCTTATAATTGGTAGCTATGTTGTAAAAATTGTTGTGGGGGGTTATAGGAAGGTGAATCGTGGTGGATTCTATAGTTATAAGGTTGGAAATGATAATTGGGGTGTATTAATATGTGTAAGTTTACATGAAAACTAAGCTTCTAAAATATGCACACAACATATTTGTGAAAATGCCTAAGTGAGATAAAATAAAATTAAAACATAAATAATTGATGATTATTTGTAAAGCAAATCACATGAGTAGAATCCTGAGAATGTGTAGATGATTTATGGGCAAAAAAGCAATGAAAAACTCGCCGAAAAATCTTTTGGATAGCCAGAGAAAATGACCAGAAAGTTGCCACAACGAACTTTATGGTAGAGCTGTTTCTGCTATTTTCCAACCCTAATTTGAAGAAACTGTGTGCTAAAAAGTTGTAGATAATTAAATTTCATGTTAAATGGACATAAAATTCGTATTTTTTGGACAAGCGGTTTATTTTTTATGAATTTTTGAAGTTTTAGCACTTTGAAAAATTATAATTAATTACCAGAAAAAAATTTCGAGCTGAAATATTTTTACAGTAATATTATAATACTATTTAAGAATTACTGAAAATGTTTGGTTAATTATTGAAGAGCATAGATATTTATTATATTTTTAAGCCATTTAAAATTAGTTGAAAATGATGAAAATTCATAGAAAATTTTGGGAACAGTGTCAAATTATGAAACTTGGTGAAAATATTATAATAATATAAGATAAATGTTGGTGGTGTTTTGAGGATATATGTAATAACCCGAATATTTAACAATATTTCTTTTAATGAAAATATTGAGAAGATTAATAAAGGTTGTAAAATTTATAAAAAAAAAACTAGTTCTGTGAGAAGGGTGAAAATAGATGGATAAATTTATTTATTTTTTTCCTATGTGTTAGTAAGAACCTGGGAGCTTCAAATGTTGTAGATTCCTGAAAATTTTCTCTTGGAGCAGAGATGCCTTAAAGGGGCGAGTAAATCAGTCATTAACTCAGGATGCGATTAATGACTCGATAGATAAGGGAATTATAATAGAGATAATTCGCTAGGGTAAAACAAGGTAGTATGATACCTTTAAAATTCGATGAATTATTTGATGGATAAGATAAGCTAGGTATTGTTGCGGTAATTCGATTTAAGTCAACCTAGTCGAAATGAACCCAAAAATTTAATAATGTTATAAATAAAATTTATAATTTAAATTTCTAAATTAGTGAATTAATGAAGGGTGATCATTGCAAACCCTAAGATAGGGTATTATGAATATTTAAATATTCGAATATTTATTTTAAGGTTGTTCGATCAAATGGTTTATTAAACTAACGAACAAACCTAGGAAATTAATACCGAGCGAGTGGTATGTTGAGAAACCCTAATTATGATTCAATGAGGCTTAATTATGGCAAGTCTAATTGGGTTATGTACATTAATTAATATAATTAATAATTAACAATAACTATATAAAATATTAATAATATTAATTAATAGTCCAACTAGTAGTTAAATACTAGTAGGCTAGCTCATATATTATTTTTAAACAAGTCCACTTAATTAATTAAGTATGAATTTGTATGTTGGTTGTATTAATTTAATTAGGTAAGCTCAATGATTTATTTAAATTGGGAGACTAATAAATTAATGTTTGAGCCCAATGTTGATAAATTAATTTAGTGTTATAGTAGCCCAACCAAGATGAATAGGCCCAAACAATTAAATTGAAAGCCCAATTTTTGATCCAAATTAAAAACTTCTAGATGGATTTTTATTTTGCAAGTTAACTAATAAAAATAAATCAAAAATTGGGGCAATATTGAGAAAAAGTGTGGAATACTCAACCTCTTTTGGCTAGAATTTATAGAATGCTTGAAGTCCAATTTATATGCTTACAAGGTGTGTATATATAGGTTGGCTCCACTATAAATAAATCACTTGGTTCATTGGCTAAGAGTTTACAAAGTTGCAAGAGAGAGCTTTTATATTGGTGCTAGTGAGTTGGAGTGAGTTCTAAGTGAGTTGAGTGAAATAGTGAATAAACTAATGAGTTAACTCAATTGAGTCGAGCCAAGTCAAGCCAAGTCAACCCATTCTTAACCAAGAGAAGAGCTTGGAGGTTCATCTACTATTTTGGAAGGAAGAGAAAGCAACCACACAAAACAAAAAGGTTAGAAAATCATAAAAACCTTTGTTATGCTTGTTATGTGATTAAAATAAGAAATAAATGGTAAAAATATCATCTTTATGTTCTTTAAGTCTAGATCCATGCTAGATATGTTAAATAAGTGTTTCATAAATTTTTGGTATGGATCCATAAGCATTTATGTGGAAAAAGTTAGCCAAAATATGTAAAATCATGTTTTTCGGAAAGTTAGAAATTGAACAGTACATTGTCAGAATTAATGTTCACGATTGGAAAATTGGATTCTTTATCTGTCAATTTTGTTGGGTAGATCTTGAAGTTATGTAAATTCTGAAACTTGAATGACTAAAATCCAAGTTAAAATGAAGTAGTTATGATTTTTCTAGCAAAACACTCCACTATCGGAAGTTTTGCGTGAACAGTCCGGTTTTCGGCTGTTTTCGGAGATCAAATCGTCTCCGGAAAATTAATCCGGTAATGAAAAATTGTAGTTTGGGAAGTCACGATTCCAATAATATAAAGTAGAGCACCATCGGAGTTATAGAACTCAAGTTATTAAGGTTTTCTCCCAAGACCCCAAAGCTTGACAAAAAGCTGGAAAGAGGGTAATGTTTCTGCCGGTTTTTTTTCTTGAACCGGCCAGAACATTCCGGCGACCGGTTCACCACTTTTACGGTCGGTTCCGACGAAGGTCCGAACTGAAATCACCCTACTTACTTATTATTCAAGTTGTATTAAATAGTAGGTAAGGTTAAATGAAGAAAAAAGTATTTTTAATACTTTTTGAGGTGATAATGTACACTAGTTGGATGTTAATTAACTAATAATTGAAGAAAATTGTTATTAAATTATTATTAAATAATAAATGTGATATTTAAACTATATCATATTATTTGATAAAGGAAAATAATTATTTATTATTTAATTGATAATTAAATAGTAAATAAAGGAAGTAACTAAGTAATTATTATTTAATTGATATTAAATAGTAATTAAATTATGAGAAAGTGTGTAAACTAATTATTTATTATTTAGTTAAGAGTAAATAATAAATAAAGATAATTAATTAATTAATTATTATTTAATTAATATTAAATAATAATTAAAGAGGGTTAATTGCTTACTATTTAATATATTAAATAGTAATCAAAGGATGTTAGAGTTAATAGTATAATTTTTTATTATTTAATTAAGATTAAATAATGAGTATGGATAATTAATTAATTATTTAATTCATATTAAATAATAATTAAATGGTAATTAAGTGGAATAAATTATTACTTAATCGGAAGAAGATTATTAAGTAATTAAAATATATTGATAATATTAATGATTAACTATTAAATGATAATCGTCTAGAATTAAATCATTATTCAATAATTAATAATGATGTGTAATTAATTTAAAATATTATTAAAGAATTAATAATATTGTTTAGCATTTAATTAACTATTAAATAATAATAGTTAAGAGTTAAACCATTATTAAATAAATAATAATGATAAATAAAAATTTAAAATATTATTAAAGAATTAATAATATTGTTTAACAAGTAATTAACTATTGAATAATAATAATAGTTAAGGGTTGAATCATTATTAAATAATTACTAATGATACGTGAGGATTTCAAATATTATTAAATGGTTAATAATATTGATAAACAATTAAATTATTATTAAAATCATTAATAATAATGAGAAGTCAATTAAAATATTATTAAAGGGTAATAATACTAGCAAGCAATTAAATTATTATTAAAAGATTAATAATAATGATTAAGGTAAACTATTATTAAAAAGAAATTAATAATAGTAATGATTATTTAAAGTGTTATTTAATAATTAAATAACATTATAAGTTATTACTAATTAATAGTAAGAGTTTAAAATATTATCCAAGGCAGGTAATATTATGATAAATCATCGAGTTAAATGATGTGATTAAGTTAAACCAAGGGTATGGTCCATTAGTGACTAATTAGTTGTTCGACCTAAACAGAAATAAGGTTCAGGCTTTAATGCAGTGACATTAATAAATGTAAGAACTGCATAATTTGTACAAAAGATTTACGGTGTTGACTATGAAACACTGAGTCAAGTCAATGAGAGACTAAAATATGAAATTAACCCTATTGATTTAAAATGGGACGATAAGAAGAAATAAATATCTTTAAAGATTTAGTATTAAGTCAAACTGTGACTGATATTGTGCACCGTTGATCTCACATACTGTATAGGTGATGCAAGGAACGTGAAAGATTAATGTAAGCTGGTTATACAAGTCCAGACAAGTTTTTCAGAACGTGTTGCATTATGTGCCTGAATTAGAATACTATAAAATTATTATGTGCGCATATGTTATTATGTGCAATAATGTGGTAATGTGCTTTTGTGATACAAGTTGAAATAAACTGTTGATATACAGTAGATGATTAAGTTGATTGTTCTATATATATTGAACTGTATGAAATTGTAAATAACATGTATGAATAGTGTGAATCATAGAGTAAATACAAAACATGATATGCATGAGATATGTAGTCATTGCAAAGCATGAGATGTATGAGGCATGATGAAATATGTTTATATGTTATGTGAAACTGTTAGACTTGTTGAGCCGTCGTGCTCACCCTTGCTTAAAACAAAACATTACAAAAAAAGCTTGAGGAAACTGATTACTCTGGTAGAAGCGAAGATGAAGATTGACTAACAAGTCATCAAGATCAAAGCGTATGTGCTTTTATAGTAAAACCCTGCGATATAATAAATTATCTCTGTAGGTATTACATGTGAAGATTTTTATGTCTTACATGTGCTATAGATTAGCAAACTGAAATGTTAAAAGAACATATATAGATTATTTTAAATCATTTTCAGATGTTGTCCTTTATGTATAAGGGTGACAGGTTGGTATGCTAAATCATTATTTATATGATTAGGAAGTGTAATAAAAATATTTAAAGATTTCAATTCTGGAATAGAATGATATTGAAAATTTTACCCATTTAAGGTTTAATACCTGGTGTATAGGAATAATTGTATTTGCTTGTGGTTTATAAGTCAAATATAATTAGTTTAAACTCAGAATTAAGGTTACTTTTAACGAACCAGATCCGGGGTTATTGGAGCCGGATTTTGGGGTCGTTACAATATAAAAGTATGTTGGGTTAGTATTTCTATTTTGAACCTATTAAATGATAGTTTTTATAAATAGAAATAATTACAGAAAATTGTTGGATAATTCAAAAAATGTAAAAAATGGCTAAAAACTCTAAAATAATATTATAAAGACTTTAGAAGGTTCAGTGGACTCATGAGATGTCAGGACATTGTGGATCGTATGTTGACTAACCTATGTGTATTAAGATGAATCCGAATTGGAAATTCGATTAAAGATTTGAAAACTAATATCTATAGTATATTAAGTTTTAAATGAAAAGTGTAAACGTGTTATGTGTTTATCTATATGTGATGATTGGTATATGTTACATAGGTTTACGGTGATGGGTAAGGTTACGTAATTTGTATAAACATCTATACGCAGTACCTTTAGCAACGAAAGTTATATATCGAGGAGATGTAATAAAGATTGAAGCATATTTAAAAGTAAAGGTTTAGCGATTTCTTTAGGTTAGGTGTACTAAGTCGAAATGACTTATTGTATGACAACAAATGATATTGTGATGATTTATTTAATGTCGAATACTAGATATTTGAATTTTAGTTGCGTTGTAAACCTTATATTGATTATTATAAGAAAATTTTATAAATGAAATAATATATGAGCTGTTATATATTCTATGAATATAGTTTGCTATATTAAGATGAATAATAAAAGTTGCAATTTTGGAACCAAAGATTTATAGAGTTTCAAATATATAAGTTTTAAATCTATATTAATATTGAATATTATTGAATAATGTTATAAAAAGTTTTTTAAATTAACAAAATTTATCATTTATATTACTTATTAATGATGTGGAGTTAGAATGAGGTCGGATCATGACCACCGAATCCGAGGTAAAGGAGACCGAATTTGAGAGCGTCTCAGGTTGGTATCAGAGTAGATAGGTTATAAACTTTAGGTGAGAGTACCTATAACATTCGAGGATTTTTATAGATATAACTTTTTTATATATAAAATAATATTTTATTTAAAATATGTTGGTGGGATGAGGTGTAATTGAATATAAACATCCGTGTAATATTTATATGCGACTGAGAATAAAACTAATAGTTAGTTTTGAACTTATTAAAAGTTTGGTTTAAGTTAACTACGTAATAAAAAGGACTAATTTGTGTAAATGAATCTGTGATATTAAAATTTGTATTATGTGATAATACGGTTTGTGTATTAGGCCTTGTGCGACGGTGCGTTATAAATGAATTAACTTTCATAAACAGTTAGAGTAATTCGCTTATTTAAATATTAGTGAATTAATATATTTTATTTATTTAAAGAAAGAGGCTTATTTATTTAAATACAACGTTACGTTACAATAATTATACATAGCACGAAAGATGGCCTAGTGCATAATATTATACATAATTAGAAATGTATAAAATATTGAATTAGGAGGTACATATAATTTTAATAATTTACTAATCATAATTATATTTATATATTGATAATTATAGAAAATTACAAATATATAAATATAGAGGTAATATGTGATAATTTACATACATATAAAATGCTGAAAATTATATATTAATGTATATAATTTTATTTCATAAATTTATATTATTTATATTTCATAAAATGATGATAATACAATTACATTATATTAATATAGATGTAATATATATTATGTAAATACATTATTATATCATTTAAAAATGCTAAAAAGTAAAATGATGTAATGTCTATATATAGGTATGTAGTACGTATGTATATGTAATATACATATAATTAATGTGTATGCTGAAGTTTGTTAAGTGTACTACTTAATATGGTTATATACCTATATACTATGTAGGTATGTCTGTGCATATATATGATATTATGTTATATATATATATATATATATATATATATATATATATATATAATAATGTATATAATGCAAATGCTAGAAGTTCTAATTAGAATAATAAGTATGTATGTATGCTATCAAGTGAGTGGAAAATGCTGTGTAATATCACTAAGCCTAAAATGAAGCCACCTAGCTGCCTAGTTCATATTGGTGGTCTATCACAACACTATGCTATGATCAGACAATGTAATTGTCAAATTCAGTAAGTTCTACAAACTCTTCCTAGGCCAAAACTATAGCAAGCTCTTCACAAATTCATCAAAAGTTTCACCATAAATCCATAACAGTTAAAGCAAAACTACAGAGATTGTACTTTGGGCTGGAGATCTAAAGAAGTTAGCAAATAAATCTCATCAAGAAGGTTAATCCAACCATAGTACAGAATTGTGCAAGGATTTCTCAACCAAGAATTGAAACAATTTCTTCAACCAAGTATACTACAAGGGTATAAAACTTTTCTCTTTATTATGTATACAAAGTTTAGTTAAGTTTAGTGATTAATTGTTGTGGAATTATTGATGTGGGAGGTTTATTTGTTAGTGAATCAGATGGATTCTGGTGTTATAAACATGTAATTGTGGTTGGAGGTTATGTGCTATGTGTAAATTCATATCAAACTGAGTTTTAAAATGCATGCATGCTAGATGTTTGTAAAAATGCTTCAAAGAAGCTATTTTGTTTAAAACATAAAAACTAGTGAACCATTGTTTATGTGTTATGTGCATACATGATATATAGTATAACTCCAGCTTTATGAAGGTTTTAAAATATATTCAAAGTGGTTTTACAAAGATTTTAACAAACTAGTTTCAAGTTGAATGCCTATGTTTGAGCTTTTGAAATTTTATCATAGAGAAGCCATTTTGGTCATATTATAATTTTATAAAATATTTTGTAGTAACATATGTGTTGTGTCCAAGTTTGAGGGTCATTGATTGTGTGGTTTTGAAGTTATGATTTTCCAAAGTGGCTAAGAAAATGTGAAAAACTGCAGTTTGGGTACAGGGCAACTGCGCTAGGGTGCAGTCTGATCGCGCCCAGCGAGTTTGGTTCTATCAATTGCGCCGGGACGCAGTGTACAAAAGTTGATTTTAAATTTTATTTTTCATTTATTAATTATCCAAATGATTTAGGGTTATGATAAATTATATTTTAAGATATAATTTAATTCAGAATACATTCAAAGGCATACATTAATCTATGATTTCATAATGAATTCAATTTGGTTTTCAAATTGGGAATTAGAATGTTAAGACTAAGATGTATGAAATTTGGATTGAAAATGGTGAACCATTAAGTGCTTAGTTGTATTAGCATTCAAATGGTATAAATAATAAGATAATTCTAATATGTAATTAAACATTATTTGGAATAATATTTTCAGCTTGGTTACTAACTAGGACTTAGTTAATTAATTTAGGATTAAATGAATGAGAATGGAAACTTATAATTATATGGTGTGTTTGATTTTGTGATAACGTGGGTGATATTACTTAGGTTTACGGCGAGCGTTAGAAGTAACCAATAGACACGAACGGTTCTACTTATTAGTGTAGACAACGCAAAGGCAAGTTTCCTTTTCTCTTGCACGTCGTGCAACAATGTGGTTTTAATTATCGAAATTCATTTGTGTTATGAAATTCTTTTTGATTATTGAGTAAGGATTCTAATTATGTTTCCAATCGTTATTATCGAATCTCAATTGGTACTCATTTGTTTTAAAATGATATTGTTAATATTCAAATTGCCTTGTTGTTTCAAGAATCTTTTCAAATGAAAACTTTCATTGTACATCTATGCTATTTGATTCGGCACGACGCTTATTGGTACATGTTTATTAAATCTATGATTTTAATGAACCATGTCTTGTTTATAATAGTCGTTGTTGAGAAATATTATTCAATTACCAAATCGAGTTATTGTTTGTTAAGTTATTCATAGATCAGTTGTTATTAAAATTTTACACTGTTTGTTCCGGCTAGACAATTATTGATATATGATTATTAAATTCCTACTTTTTATAAAAGATAATCCAAACCAAATCGTTTTCGTACAGATTCATATGATGAAAACTAAGACGAACAACCCTATAAAGGGAAAAAAGGATATCAAATCCTAAAATTTCAACTTACGCTTATGCGTTTATATGCTTGTGCACAGTACATAGTACAAAAGGTTGATCCCCTTGCGTACATACAAAATAGTACAGTCTTATGACTGCTAAAGGTTATTTAACCTCAAACTAGTTCACAATCTTGTGACCCTCAGAATTGTCTTGATTTCAAAATAAATCAAAAGTTTGAAAAACCATTACTCATTTCAATTCACAGTGTGTGTTCAACTGTTAAATTATTTCATTAAAGTTTATTCAAATACGAATTGTTTATCTTAAAATATTTTACTTGTTGAGCATTTTGATTGCTCATTCTTGCTTGAACTTAACATTTCAACTAAGAATGAACCGTCTGAAGGGACATCAACAGACAAAGGAAAAGAAAAGGAGCACGAATAGTTGCTACCTGTTTTAGTTATTTTGTTTTAAACTATGTGAATACAGTCATGTAAATATTTGTTTTTATATATGCTGTAATAGTTAATGTTAGACAATCTGAGAACGTATTATATAAGATTTTGTAATATTACAGATTAAGTTCATATTGTATGGCATGATGGGTATTTTAGATATATAATTATGTTGGATCATGAGCACCAAATTCGAGGTTCAAGGAATCCGAATTTGGGGGCGTCACAACTGATTTAGTGCTCACTATAAATGCAAAATATTAGGTCTATAGATGATTCCCTTTATTCAGAAACAAAGTTCCCATCTTCATTTTCAAAGATCTTTCATTATTTCATAATAAGCCCTTGTAGTCGATGCAAGAGACTTAGTACTCACTTCTACCATTTTAACCTTAATATTTAGATATTATATAACTTTACATATCCAAGATTCATAGTATTAAATAATTAGGACGGTTCTGGGGAACAAAGAATCTCGAGATGAATGTTTGTATCTTCATCCGTGATAAATGTTTGCATCTTTATCCATGACAAATGTTTGTATCTTTGTCCGGTGCAATATTCTCTTTTCATACAGAACATACCAAACTACTTAAAACCCTCACCTGAAACACATACGGTTATAGTGATATCTCTTCATATCAATAATCTTACTTATCTGGCATTCAGAATAGTAATAATAAGTTTGTACTTGGGTCCGAGGAACTTAACGATGAATTTGACCATTTCACATCGATTAGTTCTGTCTCGGATGCTTACAATACTCATAAATGTTACTTACCATCCTCATTCTGATAAGTATATCATTATCAATACTATGTTAATGTTTAACAATTCTAAGTTCAATCAAAGTAAAGACATGATAAGAATGTGTGATTAAACTAGATATATATTGATATAGATTCGGTTACACGGTTTGTTTGTTCATATTACATAAGTCATCAAGACTTTAAAACAAAAAGACAAGCAATTTAACAAAGCATTTAAACTAATCTACGCATTTCTGCTTTCCTTTCTTTTTCTTAGAGCCGGAGCTCTCAGGTTTGTCTGCAAATAGGTATTATTTGCAAGGGTGAGCGAAAAATGCTCAACAAGTCTAAACACATAGCATACAAATGAACTAACATCGATATGGAATTTCAGAAGTTTATAGCTCAACAAAAGATATTACAATTTGTTTTAACATAGCAAAACTGAGTGATAATTAAACCAAGAACTATTGTTCGTCTGTCTTTCGACTCCGAGACTATCAAATGATATCTATAGGGGATCAACCTAACGACATCCTATGTTATACATAACATACATTACACTGGACTATTCATAAACAGTGGTTACAATTTTGTTCAACTCATATTATTTCACATGCAAAGGTCGCACCAAGACAACTTGGTTTGACTAAATAATTACATCAATTCAATACTTCACGAATAAATGTTCATTTCGCAAGTTATGCCGAAACAAATAGCCATAACTTTTATATCAATGATTTATAACACGTTGTTATACAAAGTGCATAAATCAAGTATAAACAAGTAAACATAAATGGATAAGAGAAAACTTGCCTTGAAGCAAAACTAGGGTTTCCCGTAAAGCGTTAAAAAGCCTACGTAATGGTTTATGCATACCCGAATGTTAGTTTATCAAATTTTATTTATTAATAAGTGTTTTTATAACTTGTTTAGACTATTTCCATAGATGGTTTTATTCAGAAAATTTTTAAACTCAAAAACTCATTTTTAAGACATTTTTTAAAAAGTGGACAGCATGTTCGCTATCAAACCCCGGCTCGAAACGGCCATAACTTTTTCGTTTTAAAACATTTTTGAGTCGTTGAAAATTTCACATGTTCATAACTTCAGTCTCTACAAATCATATTTAGACCAAAGTCCTAAACTCCTTACAGATTTGCACAGAGTTCAGCCCAAAGGGGACTGCTAAAAATGGACTTCAACTTTCTTTGACCAAATTGATAAAACATGATACCTAAAGCATTAATTTGCTAAAATAATATGTTTTAACAATCAATAACACTTAATAACATAAAAATTATAAAATCATAAACCTTTTTATATAAGGTTTATGACTTTTTCTCAAAAACATACAAAGAACGCGAAGAACGAAAAATCGTATATTGTAACGACTTATGTTCTTGAGCTTTCGATTTTCATACTTGAAATAATTTGATCATTATAACGACTTACATATTTATGACACTTTTAAATTGAAATAACATAAACTTAACTTATAAAAAGATTTGCTTAACAAGACGTGAAATACACAAAGAACAAAAAAGCATACATGGTAACGACTTGTGTTTTGAGCTAATCTATTTCTACTATGAAAGAAAATCGTCTTGCTCAAGACATATGAAGTAACACAGAAAACGAAAAATCGTACATGACAACAACTTATGTTCTTGAGCTTTTCAACTAAAAGATGAAATAATTTGAACATTATAACCGCTATATATTGTGATTTAAACTACGCTAGCTATGAAATGAAAATCATCATTATAAATATTTATAATTTAACTAAACTATGAATTGAAAGAAATAAAATAATAACTAGAGATGTACCTCTTGAAATGCTAGCTTTTAAACAAAAAGATGCAAGGCTTCCACTTTAATTATAACTCATTAAAACTATCTTTTATGAAACTTTGATTATAACTTTAATGCTTAGAAATTAGCTTTGAAAATTGATGAAAATAATGAAGGCTTAAGGCTTGTATTTAACTATAGGCTTTTCAAACCTAGGGAAGTTTAGTCATTAAACCATTTTCTAGCTTCTTGAACAAGCCTATCCAAGCTTCCTTTGTACACTTCAATTGAGCTTGCAAAGCAAGCTTGGTGAGCTCCCTTTTGGCTGACCATTTAAGGGCAAAAGGTGAGGGGTGTTTAGTCATTTAATGGGCTAGCATGTGATTAGTTGATTAATAATTCAATTAACTAATCAAACTTACTTATATTAGCCTTAATATTACTCAGGTATACTAATTTGTATAGTTGACTTTTACTATTTATAATTATTTTTTTGTATTTATACAGTATAATTTTCGTATTATTATCATATTATTTTCGTATTCTATCCGTATAATTTTCGTATTTATACGCGTATTTATGAATAGTATATTTCTAGGGTTTAGGTTTAAACATTAGGGTTTCTAAATTAGGGTTTAGGTTTTAACTTATTTTTTACTTTAGGTTTTAGGGTTGGGGCTTAGATTTTCTCTAACCCTTAACTTTAGGTTTTCAAAAAAAATAACTTTCATTTTTCTAATAATTGTTTAAGTTGGATTCTTGAAACGAAACACAAAAAAAAAACACATGAAAATTTCATAGCACATTTAAAGTATAATTCAATATTTATTTATTTATGTAAAGTTAAATTACAATATTCTTCAAAATTTAGAATATTACATCACAAGTTGGTATCAGAGTTGTAGATTATAAACCTTAGGTGGGGACAACCTTAGGATATAGCCTTATAGGTAATCGAAAATATAGAAGTCAGTGAGACTCGTATTGAGTTTTAGGAAATTCATTGACAAAAGAAAATAAAATAATTTATGTGCTTATTTGACGTTAAACATGAATTTCTAATTGAAATTTAAAACTTACGATTTCAGGATGGCAGTGACCGGTGGGTTGAGTTAGTTGAGGAAAGAGGAGTTCCAAAACATACATATAGTATGTGAAGAATCTCCAGTAGCAGCGAAGCTCGTTAATTCCAAGGAGCGGACTTATGAGTCAGATAATGAGTTGGAAGAAAACGCAGATGAGGCACCATATGAAGATATTGTCGTAAAAGGGAATTTCTTAGATAGTCTGTTGAACCAAGATATTGAGTTAGGAAATATGGTAAGCAATTTGGAAGATCATATCCAAGAGTTACAGGCACAAACTGCAAAGCATAAGAAGGAGTTAGAATTAGAAATTAAAAAAAGAAGTTGAAAAGAGAGAATTAGTCCAGGCGTGGGTGCGTGCGTTAATCCAGAATACTGAAAAGGATAACATGATATGAGAGTTAGAGACAGAACTTAGGGCCTTTTAGAACGACAATCAGATGAAAAGTAAAGAAGTAGAGCAAATGATCATTCTAAATAAAGAAAGATGCGTCGATCATGCAAAGAAGATGAAACAACACTGTACTGAAGAAGATAATATTGAAAGCAGTCAAAATTTTAAAAGGAAGTGAAAAAAGGATAAACTCAAACAAATAGAAGGTCATGCAAAGAAAAAGAAGAAGGTAAAGTGTGCAAACTGTGGAAAGGCTCATTTGGGTGTGTGTCTTAAAGGTAAGAAAGTATGCTACAGATGCAGGCAAAAGGGACACATCATTCCTAACTAATGAAGAAACAGGGATGCTTTGGATGTGGAACCGATGACAATCATATTAAGGATTGTCCACAGAATGGAATGATTGGAGGAAAGTCAGAATTAGTAATATAAGTTAGTAGCTAAAATGCGAAGGGTATATCATCATCTAAAAGCGTTGCATGTTTTTAATAGGGGTCATGTAAATAGTTATGGGTGTATGTGTATGTAAATATTATGTTAATCCTGAATTTTTGATGGACATAGTGGTAGATGTATTGTAATCCCGTGCTTTTGCGTTGATAAGTAGGATAATTATGCGATATGCTAACTGTTTGCTATATGAGCAATGTATTAGCTTTTGGCATATGTATATATAACTATGTTTATGCAAATATGTCTTGTGTAAATTAAGTGTTGGAATTAAAAATTTTAAACGCTGTACTCAAATGATGAAATAATAACAAAAGTTTTATTTAAACAGAAAAAAATGCCACCTCGAAGAATACCGCAAGGCCGTCAGGCACAAGAAGAATTAGTGAACAATGAAAGGGATTCGATTGATCCACTGCAAAGGATTGTAGATCTCCTAGCCAAAAACGTAGAAAATAGGAATCAAAGAACTGATATCCCAAACCCTACCCCAACTCACTTAGCTAATTTCAAAGACTTTAAAATAGTAGGACCCCCCCCCCCCCCCCCCCCCGGAGTTTAAGGGGACAACAAACCCAACAGAGGCCCAAACTTGGGTAATGGAGATTGAAAAGGTGTTTGACGTGGTTTGAGTAGAGAAAGAGCCAAGGACCTCTTTTGCTACCTTTATGATGAAGGGAGATGCAAGTTTTTGGTGGCAAGCGAATAAAACTTGAAGGGTAGAAGGAACTATCTCTTGGGACAAATTTAAAGATATGTTTTTCGAAACCTATTTTCCACCGTGCATGCAAGCTAAAATGGAAGTTCAGTTTCTAGAACTCAAGCAAGGAAATATGACCATTCCCGAATACGCTACAAAGTTCTATGTGCTGGCGAGGTTTGCTTTATATCAAGTAAGTACCGATGAGCGAAAAGCAAAGAGGTTGACCCTGAATCTACAGCCGAGTTTTGATGTTCCAAATCAACACATTTGCCGGAATGCAAAAGAAAACCATACTTGCTGAAGGCGAAAGCAAAGCACTGAATAAATATAATCAAGATCAGAAGACGAAAAAGAATGAAGGTGAAAATAAAGGAGGGAGTAGCACTAGCAATAATTTTAACAAAAGAAAATGGAACAACAACTCTAACAACAGTAATTCTGGAAACAATCAAGGGAATTTTAAGAAAAAGATAGAACAATGTAAAACTTGCAGGAAAAATCATTCTAGAGTTTGTCCAAAAGGAAAAAAGGTGTGTTATAACTGTGGTCAAGAAGGCCACATCGCTTCTATTTGTCGCAGCCCGAAGAAGAATGCATGCTTCATATGTGAATCGAAGGATCATCTAGCTTGGAACTAATCGAAGAAATTAATGCAAGATGAAAGCAGGAACCAAGGAAATAATACTAATCAGAATAAGCTTACCGTCATGGCACCAGTCCAGCCAACCGACAGCTCGAATATTCAATATGATAGTGCAGGATGCAGTGGCATCAAGAGTAGTCATGCCAGGTATTCTGTCAGTTATTAATATAAATAACTACATAGTATTTTATCTGGGTATGACTTACTCTTTTGTACTTAGTGAAGTTTATTAAATGATTAAATATTAATTTTGGAGTGATAATCAATAATTAATAGAAGACTGGTTATTAATTTTGTTATACGATTCCGAGGACGGAATCTTTACAAGAGGGAGAGAGAGAATGTAATATCTGAGGATTTTTACAGATATAATTATTTTTTATATAAAATAATATTTTATTTAAAATATGTTGGTGGGATGAGGTGTAATTGAATATAAACATCCGTGTAATATTTATATGTGACTAAGAATAAAACTAATAGTTAGTTTTGAAGTTATTAAAAGTTTGGTTTAAGTTAACTAAGAAATAAAAATGACTAATTTGTGTAAATGAATCTGTGATATTAAAATTTGTTTTATGTGATAATATGGTTTATGTATTAGGCCTTGTGCAGGGTGCGTTATAAATGAATTAACTTTCACGAACAGTTAGAGTAATTAGCTTATTTAAATATTAGTAAATTAATATATTTTATTTATTTAAATAAAGAGACTTATTTATTTAAACACAAAATTACGTTACAATATTATACGTAACGCGAAAGATGGCCTGGTGCCTAATATTATACATAATTAGAAATGTATAAAATATTGAAAATAATGTACTAATCATAATTATATTTATATATTGATAATTTTAGAAAATTACAAATATATAAATTTTGAGGTAATATGTCATAATTTACATACATATAAAATGCTGAAAATTATATATTAATGTATATAATTGTATTTCATAAATTTATATTATTTATATTTCTAAAGGTTCCCAGAGGCACAGAAAAAATCTAGGGGGGTTGAATAGGTCTTTTTAAAACTTTCGATTTGTTTTGAAATTGGTTTATAAAAAGTTTATCAACTTTTGTAAAACACTGCGGAATATAATGTTGAATATCCCCTTTAGATGAGATTTTAGCATATAGAATTCTGAGATGAAGTCACACACAATTACAATATAAAATATGAATGAAAGTAAGTGCAGAAATAAAAATTACGGAGACATCAAAGTTTAAGTGGTTCGGAGACTGAATAACTCCTACTCTTCTAATCCACGAGTAGGAAATTCACTAAGGATATGATCACATAGATCAATTACAACAAAACCACTAAAGTTCTTTTGAGTCACTTAGTCTCAAGAAACAAGGACACTTAGTCCAGATCACTTAGATCTCTTCAAGTCACATAGACTTGGCAGATTGTCACACAGACACTAGTAGAGATAAAGATGTTTGTGTATTGCTGCTAAGTTTGCAATATAATTTTACTCTCTGGTACGTAACAACTTGAGCAGTTCTACTTTTTGTATAGTGGCCTTTTATTCTTGTAGAATTTCTTCAGAGTTTTTTTCTTGTTCTTCGCCCATCTTATTTTATTTAAATTCTGCTCGATCTTTTATAAAGCTTTAGAAATCTTTTTGTTGCAATACAAATTAGAATTGCAATACGATAATGATTTCATAATGTGATTTGCCTGTTGTTCCACAAACTTGATTTGAAAAATGATCAGCCTTTGTACTACGATCTTACCATGCAATGCGATCTTCTATTGTTATACAATCCAGAGATGCCATCAATACAATCTGTCCTAAACTTTATACAATAATTTCTCATGAGATCAACTTAACATATTTGATCTTTTCTAAACTAAGTCCTTGCACAATTTTGAAACAAGAAAGGACTTTACAGAAGCTATCTTGACAAATATACTTTTATAATTCATCAACAAAGAAGGTGATCATGTCATCATTAAATCAAACATGCAGTTCCTAACAATCTCCCCCTATTTAATGATGACAAAACCAACAATGTCAAATATGAATCTACTCATGCATCATTATATGAAATTTAAATATGCAGTGCTATACGAAATTGAACATAACTTAGATTACAGTGACAAACTGTATTTGTAGATCAAAAGTATGAATTCATTGATTTTTGATAATTTAAAGACTTACAGTACATAGAGAAAAGAAATATATATTTATCTTCTACTTCTCTTCTTGCTTGGGGGGCTTCTTCTTTTGGCTTCTCTTCTTCGATTGTAATTTTCCCTTCCTTCTGCTTCCCATCATCTTAATTCAGAGATTTCCTCAATCGTATCCCTAGGACCGAGATTAGGCATATTGAATTGTTATTCTCCTGGAATGTAGACACCTTGAGACATTCTATTTAAAAACATTGGATCATCACTTAGTGGTCTCAAACTAGTATCGGTGATTGGTGATTGTATGTCATGACTCTCGTTAAGAAGCTCTAAAAGATGATTGACCTTCCAAAGGTAAAGCATGTGTTATAGGTGGAGATGAACGCCTTGATCTTTCACCCTGACCTTGAGTTCTCTACCTACTTTTCTCCCCCTGAGTAAAAGGTCTCGCTTTTGTCCTTTGACTATTTTTCTTCGTCTCCCCTTTATTCTCATCAGTTAATAAGGAGACATCTTTTGTGAGTTGTTGAACACCAACGACAAACTCATGTAGTTGTTGATTGGAGGTGACAATATCTTGTCTATTTTCTTACAACCTTCATTTTTCCCAATCTGTTTCTGATGAACCATGGCCATAACAGTTTATGTGGTTGCAAGGACTATATCGGATTTCATTATTTGTTTCGTGACCTCCTGATTGAGCTCAATGTGATGAGAACTTAGTTGAAGAATTTTATCGTTCAGAACTTTGATGCTAGAGTCATTCGTTTTTTGATATTCTAGGATGGCTTTCCACTATTCGTTAATTGTGTTCATGAAAACTTTATCCTTGTCACATAGACTATCTGCCATCTCTAGAAACATTCTTCTCATTTTTATGCCAAATTCTCTACCCATATTAGCTGTAACTCTTTCGGTAGCAGTAATGATTTTGTCTAGACGTTTGTTGAGTTCATTTGTATTTTACCTAAGGTCTTCATCAATATCCACATACAGTAGTCCCATAACATTAGCAATTTGAGTTTTTGATGGAATCGCATTAACCTTTTCAAGGATTTGATCGAGAATAGGTTTTGGAGGTTTAGTGTTTGATGGAAGAGTGTTATATGTTACAAGTGGTAGATAAAAATATTCATTGTGTGAGGTGGAAGGTACATCCGATAAAGGGGCTTCCGAAGTAGTTTGTTGAATATTATTTTGGGAGGAGATAGGAGAATGTACAACTGTAGAAATTAAGGATGAAATATTTAATGGAGAGGGAGAGGGAGAGTGAGAGTGAGAAAAGGTGTGAACTGAAAAGTTTGGAGGTGTGAGTTCAGACAATTTTGGGTGGGAAAATGATGTCAATTGCTCTTCGATCGTGGGGTATTGAGACTCAACGATCGGATAGTCAATAGAAAAACTTGAAATGTTAGAATATTGCTCCAAGACTGGTGAGGATATCTCGATAATCTCATCATAGCAATCTAAAAATGAAAATTTATCATAGAAAAACGATTTAGGTATAAGAGTGATTCTATCATACCTTTGAAAAGATTGAAAAGGCTCATTGCAAAGCAACTAGGTGGCACAGGAGAGAACCCTTGGAAAGTTCTGTGAGATGAGCTTTAGATTAGGGAAAGTTGAGTAGCTCCACTTCACAAAGCTTTGATCTCTTAAGCTTAATGCTTTCAACAAGGGGAGTAGGGGCATGAAGTACATCAATTGAGCACTTTCAGGATCATATAAAGTGCTTTGTCTGTCCATGTTCAGAGTTATAAAGCACTTAAGCAGTTCATAAGTGCTCATTCCTACAATTCTCATTCGTACAGCTTCATATCTAATGAATGTATCAGGGAGTTGAGCATTAGGATCCTCTACTCCTTCAAGTATAATTCTGGTTACTAAACCTAATGAGGTTGAAGTTGTTGCTGCTAGAGGAAGTTCTTGAGGAACAGACACTGGCTCCCCCTTAGATTCTGGATTTTCTGGTTTGACGACTATTGGCTCTCTACTCATGTTGATTTCATCAATATCCCTTGAGATTACATTAGTCAGCTGAAAGGGATCATCAGATATAGTTGTATTGTCCCTGCTCTTGCTTCGCAGTTCTAGTCTCTTTTGCTTCTTTTCAACTATTTTTTTTAGCCTTCTTTGTAATTTCTTTGGCTTGGGATTTGAATCCTACCCAGCCACTAGATTACTTTCTTGGGGCTCAGGCTCAGAGTCCTTCTCAGCCATCATTTGAGCAATATCTTCTTGTTTTTTTTCAACCTCATTCTCCTCTCCGATCATAGTCTCCTCTACAATCTGGAGCACCTCTACGATCAGAGCATCCACTACGATCGTTTCTCCACTTTGCTCAACAAATGATCTTTTTATTTACGTTCAAAGGAAAAAAGAAGGCGCACGAATAGTTGCAACCTGCTTTAGTTATGTTGTTTTAAACTATGTAAATATAGTCATGTAAATATTTATTTTTATATGTTATAATAGTTTATGTTAGACAACCTAGGAACGTATTATGTAAGTTTTTGTAATATTACAGGTTAAGTTCATATTGTATGGCACGACGGGTATTTTAGATATATAAATATGTTGGATTATGAATAACGAATCTGAGGATCAAGGAACCCGGATTTGGGGGGGTCAAAGTATGTGACAGCCCCAAAATCCGTCTCCAATAACCCCGGATTTGGTTCGTCAAAAGTAACCTCAATCCTGAGTTTAAGTCGTTACACGAACAACCTTCTCCTTATTATACACAACATTACATAAAAGATAAAATTTAATGCTGTTAAAACTCAATATATTAATTGATAAACTTAATTAACTTGCAAAAATCTTCTATTCCCAAAATCGCAATCTTTACATCGCTCTTTTACATCTCTAGATCATATACATTATAATTTAATATATAATCTTTACCTCTATAAGTTATTTTTTCTAATCCGATAAGCTAAATACATATTCAGCAAACAAGATTATCAAAACAGTCAGCTGTAAGATATGCTACTATCGCTGGTGAAGTCATTCTACGATCGTCTGGCTTGGCAATCTACACTTACAGAGAAAAAAAAACTCGGGCAGTGAAATTTCACTCTACGATCCCACAGTGTAGTTTACTCAACGATTTGTTACTTTACGACCAAGCACTCTACGATCGGCTGAGGCTCACTCTACGATTTCTGAGGCTCACTCTACTACTAGCTGAGACTCACTTTACGATTGTTGAGGCTCACTCTACGATCATGACCACAGATCAGTAAAACCCATGCAGCTACTGTTTCCCATTATAGCAACCTGAGTTTCCTATTCAGTATACCGTATATCCAAAGCCTTCAAGAATTTCTTCATTTACTTCGCTAAAAATATTAATTTAAAGCAAGAATGAGCACGACGGCTCAGCAAGTCTAACAGCTAACACATAACACGTAGGTTATATTTAATTCATGTTTTATGCTTCATGCTTTGCATTTATAAAATCTACACATGCTTACCATGCATGTCAATATTACCATGTTATATAACTCATATAACACATTCGATTTATAGCATTAATTATATATAACAGCTATTAACAACATATGATTGTACACAGACACATTTACAATCGGTTAGCACATAAAATGAGTGCACATTTACTAGTTTATGCATATGACACATAACACTGAAAAACTTGCAGGGATAACAAATATCACTGAAAGACTTGCCTGGATTGCAACACCAGTTTACGCTAACCTTTCGCGTTCCTTGCACCACCTATACAACATGAGAGATCAACGATGCATTATATTAGTCAAAGTTTGACTCAATATTTAATCTTATTCTTAGGATGTCTACTTCCTTTTATCGTCCCATTTATTCACTAGGGTTGATTCATTAGTTTAGTCCATTGTGGATTCATCACGATGTTTCACATAAACACCGTAAACCTTCTATACTTAACTTTGTATATCCGACATTCCTTAATGCCATAACTTTATAATTTGGTCCTCATAATTATTTAGGTCAATCCACCAATTAGTCACTACTGGACTTTACTAGGTTTAATTCTACAATTACCTCATCAAGTTGTCATAATATTACCCGCCTTAGACAATATTTAAAACTCTTACTAATCCCAATTAGTATTACTTCAATTAATCTCTAAGGTTATTAACTTGCTAAATAACACTTTACACAGCGTTTCGATGTTTATACGTCACACGTCTATCCCGCCTCATATGCACACGTTTAGCATGCTCATACACTTATCTAATTAATCGTTGATTAATGATAGACATCATTATAAATCATAATATTCATGCTTTATTCAATGAATAGTATAACTTAGTGTCGAAAACATTGCACGTTGCACCCGTGCATGCCCGACGCCCTCCGATTGCCTCCAATTACACATCATACCTCAAGATGGTTAATTTAGACTCTGTTACAGACCTCAAATCGAAAACGTTAAAGAATAAAAGTTATAGGTCTATCTCTTAGATTTCCAAAACATCTTGAATCATATTAATCCGAATCCGTATACAAAAGTTATACTCATTTTACTATAAGAGGCCAAAACTGTCCCAAAAATGGTCAATTTCGACCTGAATACAGACATCAAATCGAAATTCGTAAAGAATGAAAGTTGTAGGTCTATCTATTAGCTTTCCAAAACATCTTGAATCACCTCAATCCGAGTTCGTATGAGAAAGTTATGCTCATATTACTAACTGACGCTGAAACTGTCCAGACTCTACGATTTTCACTCTACGATTTTCACTCTACGTTTTGCACTTTTCACTCTACGATTTTCACTTTTCACTCAACGATTTTTCACTCTACGTTTTGCACTTTACTACCAGAGCACTCTACTACCAGTTCACTCTACTATCAGTTCACTATACTACCAGCAGTACTCTACTACCAGTTCACTCTACTACCAACAGCATTCTACTATCAGTTCACTCTACTACCAGCAGTACTCTACTATCAGTTCACTCTACTACCAGCAGCACTCTACTACCAACAGCACTCTACTACTAGTTCACTCTACTACCAGCAGCACTCTACTACCAGTTCACTCTACTACCAGCAGCACTCTACTACCAGTTCACTATACTACCAGCAACACTCTACTACCAGTTCTGTGACGCCCCGAGATCCCACCTTCCTTAAATTATATCCATTCTATTCTGGATTACAAAAACATTAACCTTAAACCGTATTAACCGGAATCTCGAGCGTTAAACTTTAACCTTTGACCTTTAAAATCATTCTGTTGACCATAAATTCGGTCCATTTTTTTTTTTATCAAAACATTATCTTATTTTCCTTACCTGTCTCAGGATCGCAACGTTCATTCCCCTTCATTACAACTTAGGTCAACCATTATAATTTGTGACCTAGTCTATTCCAATTATTAAATCATATACTACATTATGATTTACATCATATACAGTAAATAAGTTTCGTCATTATTCTGTCTATATATATGGCTCTATTTGCATATACCTGCTCCTGTTCGTATATACCTGTTTACATACATCACCTGATCTGTACATATCCTGTTTACATATGTGTATCATATATCATTTTGTCCGCTTAATTACTCCATGCATACGAGTTTATTACATTTACAACTCAACTTAACATACAACATAATTCTTACTCACCTCACTTTTTCCTTAAATATAACATACATACAAATTCACTCTACTATCAGTTCACTCTACTATCAGTTCACTCTACTACCAGCAGCACTCTTCTACCAGTTCACTCTACTATCAGTTCACTCTAAAGTTTTATGAACATGAACATTGAGTACAGACCAACTGTGGTTCGGACTCACAATGTTGACTGTGTAAAATAACTGAAACCACTATTCTAGTTCTAATTCAATCATTAACTAGTTTCAACAACATTTGACTACCGAGTTCACATTACTCTCATTTAAACACCTCATATGCAACTCTAGCATATTCTGTTTCCTTAATCCAAAATAAGCTAAAACTAGTTAAATCAAAATAACCGGATAATACCTTCAATCTTTGACAGATGATTTACATTCAGATTCTGCGTTCTCCGAATAGCATGAACTCCTCTGAAGTTTGCATTTACTCCTCAAGCTCAATATCTCTCTTAGCCTAAATGAACGTGAAGGGAAATGAGGGAATGACTGAGGTTATACAACACTCTCTCAGCCTTAGACAACTCTGAGGAGTTGGACCCTATAGCCTCCCCTATGCCTGACTTGTCTCTCTTTTTCTCAGCACTGAGTTCTTGAGCTTTGCACAAACTATGCGTGCTCTGCTTTTTCTGAGGTTTTGTCCCTAAAGGAGTGACACACTTACTTTTCCACCGGTTATGTTATTACTCTTGGGTTGGGCTGCTATTTGTTTTGTTAATTAAACAATTGGTGGCCCAATTGTTACTTATATTGCAACTAAGCTTTGGGTTGCCCAAATTAAATTCCTAGTGGAAATATAAAATATTAATACCCCACTATCAATAACTTTCCAAATGAAAATAAATATAACATTATTAATGTTTACGAAATCTCATTAATTAATAACCACATTAATTAATTTACACATCCAGCTTAACGTGCTAGCTATTTAATTAAATATCACATAGCTCATTTACCCTATCAAACTTTGATACTATACAACCTAAGTTGGTCCATTAATTTAATTAACCCATTAATTGAACCTTCCTTAAATTCCTTTAATTACATCAACACATAATTAAATAAACCAGGCCATCATATAATGATTTAAATTTAATCCCCCAGAAATTTACAATTACAGCCAATAATTCCATTTCTCTATATTAAAAATATTTCGGGTCGCTACATTCTTCCCCCCTTATAATAATTTCGTCCCCGAAATTTTAATATAAGGTAACTCAACAAATATGAGGGTAATTCTCCCTCATCGTGTTTTCTGCACCTGTATACTATATAGATACATAACTTAGTATATACCTTATCATATACCCCCTTCAATCAATTCTATGCTTTAAACTCCCAACAATTATTTTCCTCAGATTAAGTTTTTTTTTTTTAACTTAATCTTTACAAATGATTCCATCCTTGGAATTAGCCCTACATCTTTACAACATTTGCCCCGCCGATCAATCTTATCGATTATTTTAACATAGGCATTGTTTTACTTATTGTTTTATAAACACTGTCCTAGTCCCTCCGTGACTGGACTCTAATTCTTTTCCAGCGATCTTTACCACTTTACTAGCGTTAGTTTTATATCTTAACCTCAAATCTCCCGCTTGAATCCTCGAAAGCTTAAAATTTCCACAAATCGACTATCCACTACTTCCTCATCCAAGGATTAACGTAGCCTTAAATCACATAAATTACCTAAGACCATACTAACCAGTCTCATGAATTTTCGGGTCATTACATTCACCCCTTCTTCTAAGAATTTCGTCCTTGAAATTACAACATACTTACCCCTTTACCCGTTCGATGTCCAGAACATTGGAACATCTCCAGGAGTCGTCACAATTGATCAATAACTGTGAATGAATTTGAATAACCAGGAAGTAAAAATAACCCCTTTAAAATAAACAATCCCCTTTGTCCGGCGTCATTAGAAATTTTACTGAACACCTTAGGGGTATAAAAAGAAAATCAGCAAAAATTATAAACATTTAACCAGAGTACTTACCACTAAAGGATATCAACCTTCCGTACTCTATGTATATACATAACATTTAAACCAGGTACTTAACACATAAGGTGATCAACCTTCCGCACCACATGTATACACATAACATTTAAACCCATTTAATTAAAATGTTGAATTCACAACACAATTCCCAAGAAAATACTTGAAAAATATACCTCAACCTTTGTCCAGCCGAATCAATTAGCTTAGACTTTTCAATAATGGTCAGCACATACGTGCAATAAAACATGTCTAGCCACATCATTTGGCATCAATACTTATTTTCAAAATTTTAACATTGAAAATCATTTTATGACTTCATGATACCGCATCTTTGGCACAGTGCGTTGAGGATTCCGTCATCACTATGACTTCATGATACCGCACCTTCACAGAAGATACGTTGAGGATTCCGTCATACATTATCTTCACACCGTGTCTTCAATGGCGTAAGATGGTTTTGTAAATACATTTTGATATTTTAAAAAAAAATCAATTGTCTAGCTGAATCAAGTAGCATAGACTCTCCTTTGAACGTTTCAAAATATTTAAAAATTCATTTTAGGTTTTATCGTATCGCCACAGGTAATAAATGAATTGTCTCATAACTCGACTTACCGCGACTTCCCGATAAAACAAAAAAAAAAATTAAATGTTCTTTTGAAAGGCACACAAGTGCGAAATTGGCACGATTTTAAGAATTCAAGGTCTAACATAGCTAGAAGATTTAGAATATTCTAAAACCTCAAATAAACACCAATTTTACTCCTCATCTTTTCCAGCTTAATAACTATATCTATTATCGCTTAAATCTTGCTGCTTAACTCTACCCATACTCACTGTTCATCAAACTTACCATGTATTTAGGCTCAGGAACTTACCACAATCATATGGTTTGAGAAGCTTGTCCTAGTCAGGCCAAAGTCGCCCATTTGCTGACGGACTCCACCACATGACTATGAGTCACGAACTTATATACGTGTCGGTTCTCAGAACACGAACTTATCTTAACATTCTCTACCTATCCGTTATACACATGAGAAAAGAATCACCTTCTCAACATACATATAGCGAATAGCGCGACACCAGGTTTCAATTGATTCTCACTATAGGAAGCCAAGTGGTCGTCAAACCAAACACAATCTCCTGCCCATACAAGAAATTGGTTATCTCAGCCACTAATCTAATAAGAAGCTAAGTGGTTTTAAAACCAAGCACAACTTCCCCGCCCATACAAGGAATTGTACAACTCAGCCACTAACATGAGTCCTCAATTAAAAACCTACAACTTCTAACTTTTCTTAACTTGATATGAATTTTCTAAATTCATACCTTATCACAAACCACTCTGTATGAGTTTACTCCATACTATTTCATAGTATTTACCTTTGAATAGCGTCATGCTAGGTAAACATTCTCTTAATCATTTAACAGATCTTCTGTTATTCCATGATTTTACTACGATCGCCATATGACCTTAATTCACACTTGAATTCACTATATGATTTCTCACTTATTCTAGGATCGTTTAATTCTATCATCTTATCAATCATCTCTGATCATTTTACTGTACGATCCTTCTCTTTTTAAATTATTGAATTAAGTGTCCCCTGATTCTTTTCTATTCAATTTTAAATACATCCATGAAGATCCTTCTTTAAATCTCCTCAAACATGCACTTATTTTCTTCTTTATGAATTTCATATGTTCCGCACTTATGGCTTAAACTCCATATTTCAACACATACCACTCGCTATGAGTTTACTACTATTCCCCATAGTATCTTTTGTTTATAGCATCTTACTATCTACCATGCTGTTAATCCTTTAACAGATCATTTAACATTTTCCTTAACCTTAGCCAATATCTGAGAATTATATTTCTCAACTTATGGCTCTCTACTGTAATCCCCCCATGTTCATCAAACTTATCACGTATTTGGGCTCAGGAACTTACCATAATCATATGGCTTGAGGAGCTTGTCCTAGTCAGGCCATAGTCGCTCATTCGCTGAGGGGCTCCACCATACAATCATGAGTCACGAGCTTACTATACGCTTGAGTTTTTAGAACACGCAACTAACTTTACTCTTTCTTATTAAGGTTATAGCCTAAGGTACACCTACCTAAGGTTTATAACCTATCAGCTCTGATACCAACTATGACAGCCCCAAAATCCGTCTCCAATAACCCCGGATTTGGTCCGTCAAAAGTAACCTCAATCCTGAGTTTAAGTCGTTACACGAACAACCTTCTCCTTATTATACACAACATTACATAAAAGATAAAATTTAATGTTGTTAAAACTCAATATATTAATTGATAAACTTAATTAACTTGCAAAAATCTTCTATTCCCAAAATCGCAATCTTTACATCGCTCTTTTACATCTCTAGATCATATACATTATAATTTAATATATAATCTTTACCTCTATAAGTTATTCTTTATAATCCGGTAAGCTAAATACATATTTAGCAAACAAGATTATCAAAACAGTCAGTTGTAAGATATGCTACTATCGCTGGTGAAGTCATTCTACGATCGTCTGGCTTGGCAGTCTACACTTACAGAGAAAAAAAAACTCGGGCAGTGAAATTTCACTCTACGATCCCACAGTGGAGTTTACTCAACGATTTGTTACTTTACGACCAAGCAGTCTACGATCGGCTGAGGCTCACTCTACGATTTCTGAGGCTCACTCTACTACTAGCTGAGACTCACTTTACGATTGCTGAGGCTCACTCTACGATCATGACCACAGATCAGTAAAACCCATGCAGCAACTGTTTCCCATTATAGCAACCTGAGTTTCCTATTAAGTATACCGTATATCCAAAGCCTTCAAGAATTTCTTCATTTACTTCGCTGAAAATGTTAATTTAAAGCAAGAATGAGCACGACGGCTCAGCAAGTCTAACAGCTAACACATAACACGTAGGTTACATTTAATTCATGTTTTATGCTTCATGTTTTGCATTTATATAGGCATCATGCTTATCATGCGTTGCATTTATAAAATCTACACATGCTTACCATGCATGTCAATATTACCATGTTATATAACTCATATAACACATTCGATTCATAGCATTAGTTATATATAACAGCTATTAACAACATATGATTGTACACAGACACATTTACAATCGGTTAGCACATAAAATGAGTGCACATTTACTAGTTTATGCATATGACACATAACACTGAAAAACTTGCAGGGATAACAAATATCACTGAAAGACTTGCCTGGATTGCAACACCAGTTTACGCTAACCTTTCGCGTTCCTTGCACCACCTATACAACATGAGAGATCAACGGTGCATTATATTAGTCAAAGTTTGACTCAATATTTAATCTTATTCTTAGGATGTCTACTTCCTTTTATCGTCCCATTTATTCACTAGGGTTGATTCATTAGTTTAGTCCATTGTGGATTCATCACGATGTTTCACATAAACACCGTAAACCTTCTATACTTAACTTTGTATATCCGACATTCCTTAATGCCATAACTTTATAATTTGGTCCTCATAATTATTTAGGTCAATCCACCAATTAGTCACTACTGGACTTTACTAGGTTTAATGTTTACGAAATCTCATTAATTAATAACCACATTAATTAATTTACACATCCAGCTTAACGTGCTAGCTATTTAATTAAATATCACATAGCTCATTTACCCTATCAAACTTTGATACTATACAACCTAGGTTGGTCCATTAATTTAATTAACCCATTAATTGAACCTTCCTTAAATTCCTTTAATTACATCAACACATAATTAAATAAACCAGGCCATCATATAATGATTTAAATTTAATCCCCCAGAAATTTACAATTACAGCCAATAATTCCATTTCTCTATATTAAAAATATTTCGGGTCGCTACACAGTAGACAAAAATGATTTTAAAATATCAAAATGTATTTCTAAAACAATTAGTATCATCAATGCATCATTGAATATGGTGTAAAATTATATATGACAGAATCTTTAGCACGTGGTTGCAACATATAGTATCATGAAGTCATGGATAACGAAATTCTCAACGCCCAAATTGCAAACGGTGCGGTATCATGATGTCATTAAATGGAGTCATTAAAACAATGTAACCTAGTGTGGATGTGATCACAGAATCGACAACCCACTATAGGTTCTGATTGATATCCGAACTATTTTGTGGGTCTAAGCTATTTGATTCGGCTAAACAAATGTTAAAAAATATTTTATGGAATCTAGGAATTCTTGAGAGCTATGCCAAACCAAATTGTTTTGGTGCGAAATCTTATACTAAGCCTGAGATGAACAATTCCCTGTAAATAAGGAAGTTTGGACATATGTTTCAATCCAATTAACACACATATGTTTCAATCCAATTAACGCACATAGTCATTATGCAAGTAAAGACGTTGTCCACAACGCAAACGTACAAAAGGCTGATCACCTTGAGTACTAAGGGTTGCAGTATAATGTACTATTAACTTGGGGACCGGGTTCATGGTCTTTATGACCTTTGAGCATAATATGAAAAGTTTATGATTGATTCCTATAATTCCGAAGTTTAGAGGGAGGTGTGAAAATTAGTAGAAAATCTACTTTGATAATTAGAAATAGCGGAAGTTAGTAAGATTGAATTTTGCGGACAAAATTCAATGAAGGTGGGGTGAATATGGCAACTCGAGTATTTATGAGGTTAGATATAAACCATATATGGGTATTTGGTAATTACGATTCCGATGACAGAATCTTTATAGGGGGGGGGGAATGTGAGAGCCCAAATTTTTCGAGAATTATCTTAATAAAAATTTAATAAGAATTTAATAAATAAAAATTCTTATAAAATGAAACAGGTTGTGTATATATAAATATATAGGTGTTATATATATTTATGTAATTTTTGTGATGAATTGGATATGCATATTTTATAGGTGTACAATATATACATATATTGAAAGAATGATATTTAATAGTTATTTTAACTATTAAGTTAATGAGTTTGATTTAACTAATTTACTGGGTAAATATATTAAATAAATTTAATATATTTAAGGTTCAAATTAAATAGTGGGGTAATATATATTTTTTTAAATAAAGAAAGTTATTTTCTTTTATTTAGTTAATGGTGGTAATTAAATTATGTTACAATAAGTGAAATGTAACATAAATAATAATATAATATTTAATATTATACTAAATGGAGGTAAATTAAAATGTGAGACGAGGGACCAATATTTGTTTAAATAAAATATGAGATGAGGGACCAATATCCTTCCACCTTTGACTTTACATAACTGGCTCGATTTTGGCTTGGTCTTGCTTGCAATACTTGAACCAACTTTAGATCTTCTTCCTTAATTGATATATTTACAACTTGACCCGCCCAAACTTCTTGAATTAATCCATTAAGCACTTCCTTGAATCATTTAGCTCGTGCTCCTGTAACTGGTCCAATTGGAACTTGAACTGGATCTCCCCAACTTTTAAGTCCTTGATTCCCCTCCAAGTTAGGCATGTCCTCATCATTCATTTTCTCTTGAAAAAGATTTAATCTCAAATTATCACCTGCATCAAACGGACTTAGATCATAAATATTGAATGTTGAACTAACATTATACTCACCAGGTAAGTCCAATTTGTAGGCATTATCATTGATGCGCTCAAGAACTTGAAAAAGACCATTTTCGCTCAGAAGCAGTTTTTGTAATGACCGAGAAAATTACGAACCCAATTTTTTTTTATTTAATTATATCCATAAGAAAATATGAGGTATGAAGTATGTGTGTACGTGTTAAGTTGTATGATGAGAGGTATTAAATTAGTTAATTAAATTAATTAACTAAAGAAGGAAAAAGATTGCAAGAGAAGCTTATGTGATGAAATCACAAAGCTTGAATGTTGGCCTTGTATGGCAATTAAGATGTTTTATAATGAACAAGTTAATTACTTGTATGAATAATGAGAAAGAAGAAGCAAGTGAATTATTAAAGATAACCCCAATGTGGGAATAATTGTTTGTGTATGGTTAACTATATTATAAACCCAATTTGATGATAGGGGTTAGCGAATGAATTAATTTAATCAAGTCCAATGTACTTGTATTAATATGTATTAGGGTTTCATTAAAACAAACCCAAGAATTTGCAATTAATAGTGTTATTTAATAAAGGAGTCCAATGGACTTATAAATAGCAAATCTAATTGGATTATAATTTAAATCCAAATGAGTTGTTAAATTAGGTCAATTAAGTTTACCTAGTAACCCATGTAATTAATTTAATTACTAGTCCATGTAATTTATTAAACAAGCTCAATGCTTATTTTAATTAAAGGTAGCATAGTTATGTAAATGTTAGCCTAATGTGTGATATAAATTGAGCCCAAGCAATTTAATTGAATGAGCCCAATAGAAGTTAATTCTAAGGTCCAAAGTGGAGCCCAATAAGCTTGTATAGGTAAATATGTATACATATATTGGTGTATATATATATATGAATACTTATATAATTATATAAGACTTAAAAATAAAGTCAAATTGGATAAATAATTGGTCAATCCCGAATTTTGGGGCCCACATGGATATAAAGCTAGCTTGTTGGTTGATTTTGGAGTGTAAAGTGGTGCAAGTAACCCCCAACCACCCTAGTCAATCAAAGGGTCAATCAAAAAGTTCATCAAGTGGTCATTCCATGCATAGTAAGCAAGATTAAGCTCCTAATTGACTAGCATTGGTTGATTAGTAGATGTTAAGCAAGTCTAGGGAGGTTCTATAAATAGAATGCTCCATTCATTTGCTAGGTTTGTTAGTCATTTTGTAAGAACTCCAAGAGAGAATAGAGAGAGCATTCTAGAGAAAATAGAGAAGGCTCTTGAGAGTGGGTTTTTCACCAAGGAGATCACTAGAGACTTATCAAGGAGGAGTCACCAACAAAGTCTCTAGCCAAGAGTAGAAGAACATAAGGTTCAAAAGTGCTATATCTCATCTTTATTTCATTTTTTGTAGGCTATATATGTTTTATATGGTCAAAATATGTCTTTAACCGATCAAAAGAGGTTTTGATGGTCTACAAGTCTTAAGTTATGATAAATTTGTATATACATGGTTTGATATGCTTAAATCATGATTTGGTATGTGAGAAATGTATAAAAGTTGTAGAAATGTTCATAACACATTTTACCGGTAAAACCCTAACGATACATGTTGTGTTTGATGTTGTATTTTGAAATACACAAATCGAAAATTGGATTTTTATGGCTAGAAAGCTAGATCTAGGAGTTTTAAAGAAAAACCCTTTTGGAACCTTTCAAAAATATTGAATAACGAAGAAGTTATAGCTTTTACCGGAAAGGATGTCGTTTTTAAACCCTAGATGGTTCGATCCGTAATTTTTGTGTAAAACGTTTTCAAAAAGACGATCCAACCATGGAATATTGTAAAACAAGAGGTTAGGAACACATCAACACTGATTTGGTGTCATTTGGATGTGTAGATTTTATTTTATTCAAGGTTGAACCATTAAAACCAAGGATTTATGATTTTAGTTTTCACTTTGTCCTTGTGAGCTGTTTTTAGTCTACTTCCGTTTGGAATTTGGATTTTTTATCTAAAGAGAAATTGTAGAGGGGGAAATGCTGATGAGAATGGACTCAAGAATCACCCCAAAATATTTTAAAATGAAGAAGTTATGGCTGTTGGGGCGTCGGAGGGTCGAGCAGTCAAAAGGTTAACTTTCGGAGGAGTTGGCCGAGCGCCTACCAAGCGCCTAGGCGCTTGAGCCGGCTGTTTCTGGGGGCAGATTCGGTCCGGGTCGGTCCGGGTCGAGTTTTTTATGAAAATTTAAGTTGAAATACATATTAATTGAGTGTGTTTGAATAATAAACTAATATATATAGAGTTTATTAGTGACTGAAAGGTATCTAAATGTATAAAATAAAGACTAAAGTTAACACAATTAAAAAGTTAACTATTGATAATATTTGAAGAATATTAAAATATTATTAAATGATCAATAATATTAGTATATGATTAAAAGTTATTAAATGATGAATAACATTAGTAAATGATTAAAATATTATTAAATGGTTAATAATATTAATAAGTGATTAAAATATTATTAAATGATTAATAATATTAATAAGTGATTAAAATATTATTAAATTATTAATAATATTAATAAGTGAATAAAATATTATTAAATGGTTAATAATATTAATATGTGATTAAAATACTATTAAATGATTAATAATATTAATAAATAATTAAAATATTATTAAATGGTTAATAATATTAGTAAGTGAATAGAATATTATTAAATGATTAATAGTATTAACAAATGATAAAGAATATTATTAAATGATTAATAATATTATTAAAAGAGTAAAATATTATTAAATTTTTTAATAATATTTATAAACGATTAAAATATTATTTGATAAATAATATTATTGGAAAGAGTGTAAGACATTATTAAATTATTAATAATGTTAATATGTGATTGAGATATTATTATATAATTATAATATAAATGAGGAAATAGAATATTATTAAATGGTTAATAATATTAATGAGAGAAGAAAATAGTATTAAATGATATTATTTTGAGGTTAAAATATTATTAATTGGATAATAATATTTATAAGTTATTGACGATATTATTTGATAAATAATATTATTTGAAGAGTAAGACATTATTAATAATTTTAACATATGATTGGAATATTATTAAATGATTAATAATATTAACTAAGGATAATAATATTATTAAAGGATTAATAATATTATTGAGAGGATAAAATATTATTAAATGGTTAATAATATTTATAAATGATTAAGATATTATTTGATAATTAATATCATTAGGGATAGTGTAAAATATTATTTAATTATTAATAATGTTAGTAAGTGTTTGAGATAATAAAGAGATTAAGAGGATTATTAGATGGTTAATAATATTATATGTGGTAATTTTATATTATCAAATGAGATAATATTATAAAGCAATGAAGTGAGGGTTATGTGAGTTAAAATATTATCAATGGATTGATAATAGTATTAAGAGTTTTAAGGTTATGATTAAGTGATAGATGATTTAAGACATATATATGTTAAGGTTATTAATGTTAAATAAACCTATATGTGTTATGCTAATTGGAGGATCAATGTTTTTTGAATATTAGGTCACCCAAAGGAAGTATTTTTAAGTTGAATAGCGGTAGTCAGCGGAACAAGCAAGTTCTTTTTAACCCTAACTTGTATTTATTGTTGTAAATTTCCTTCAACTTTATGTACATTGAGCTATTCAAATTATTGTTGAGCAAATTCTACACTCGTACTATTTGTAAATTCAGCCACTGTCATGCTCCCTTGTTTCAGTTCTAGGAATTTCACTTCCATTCTTGCTTGCATGCTTTCTGGGAAATAATTCTCGAAGAACAGCTCTTTGAAACGTACCCACGTAATTACTCCTGCTCTGGCTCTGTTCTTGTTTGCTTTCCACCAGTAATTTGCTTCACCCTTTAGCATGAAGGTGGCGAATGACGTTTGTTGTTCGTCGGCCACCCTTGCGACCTCGAAAAATTTTTCCATCTCTTCTACCCAAGTCTAGGCTTCAATGGGGTCAGTAGTCCCGCGAAACTCCGACGGTCCTATTAATTTGAAATCCTTGAAATTAGCCAAGTGAGCCCCTGGCTGTTCTACTACTGGCGGTACTACTGGCGGCACCACAGGTGGCGGCATATTCTGCATATACCCTGCAATCATGGCAGCAAACGCCTGCATGGGGTCTGCTGGACCCCCGTCATTATTAACGGATTCCTCTACATGTGGAACTCTGGTTCTCCTTCTAGGCGGCATTGTCTGATAAAAACAAAAGCTTATATTATAATTTTGTGTCTTTACATTCCATGCCACATTTTATGCATGCATTTAATAGGTGAAACACAGTTTAATCAGAATCCCAAACAGATATCAATAACTGCATTTACATTCATATACCACTGTTTTAAATACATCAAGTAATAACCTGTGGCATACTGCTATAAATGCTAATACTAACCATGGTTATCCCTTCAAGAACAGAAATAGGGGATTAACCTAACCTACCCCTATGACAAACAAAAGTCGGGGTCTAATACTATCCCAAGTCTAAACAAAATAATGGGATTTACAACATACCACTGTCCCTACTATCAACAAAAAGTGGGAACTAAACTGCATCTATTTACAATCATAGTGCTAATGGAAACTATAATCCCCTGAAGATGGCATCCTCATGCTCCTGCCTGGCTATCATGTCTGCTACACGGCGACTGATAGTGCGCCTGTGGAGATCCTCCTCCCTAGGATACCTTCGGATCCTATGCCTCATCCTCTGAAAGGCAGTGTCAAACACAAAGTTCAAACGATCAAACCTGACTGCACGAGTTTGAACCTCCCTCTCAAGTCCATCCACCATCATGGTAGCTCCATCCAATTCTTCCTCAACACGGATTCTCTCCGCAACCTCTAGGTTAAAGTTGGCCTTCAAGGCCTCATGTTCCACCTGAAGTTCTGTCAGACTCAGCTTCGTCTGATCACTCTCCTCCTTCAGTTCAGCTACCTCCCCGGACAACTAATAGGCTACACCCTTATACTGATCTTTCATCTCCTGATGGATCTGATTTTGCTCCTCAAGATGATGGATTCTACCCTCGAGTTCGTCATTCCTAGTGGTCAATTCTTCTATGATGTCATTAGCAGTTGTGCCCATGCCATCTTGATACTCAGTTGGCTCCTCAGGTGAAGTATTATCATAATACTGCACTTCCTCATCTGACTCCTCATCGACAGTTTGTTGTTCCTCTGAGTCATCCTCACCACGTGGCCTCATCACCCCACCCCTAACTGGTTCCTCCATATCAACCACTTGATCCTCCTCGGGATCCTCCTCAGGGTCAGACTCGACTAATGGTGATGCCGGTGCAATTGGTGCATAGCCCACCAACTGCTCTGTATCCACCGGTATATCGATGAATACCTCCTCATCTCGTGTTCCACTCGACTCGCCTATAGCTATCCTACAACACATCATGAAAAACAACCATTAGTACAACCATAAAATATAATCATTGAAGAAATGAAATTATATTTCATTGGGTACTACTTGACTCGATGAATTCCCCAATTCATCAAATACCACATACGATAAATCTCCCCGATTTATCTCCTAAAACACTCAATACGAGTTTAATACTAAGGTTATAACCTAGGTTTCGCAATTCTAACGTTTATAACCTACGGCTCTGATACCAACCTGTGACACCCCCAAATTCAGGTACCAATACCTCGAATTTGGTGCTCACGATCAAATACATACATCACCTCTTAAACAACATATATTACTAAATGCGGAATAAATAAACATAAGTTGTTCATTACAAAAGGCTTACTACGGTCCCAAGGTCTCAACCTTAATAAAATTACATCATGACGATCCTATTAATATAAACAGGGTTCCATGATTTACAAAACAGGAATATAAATATTTAAACTATTCTTAAAGTTTGCCCTTGCCTTTGTCCTTCTTGGAGTGCTCAGGCCTAACTGCAATTAGTTCATGATATATATAGCAAGAGTGAGCAACTAATATGCTCAGCAAATTTAAAATAATACAGACATATCATGAATAACTGCGAATAAAGAGAAAGCTCAACAATTTATAGAAGTTAATGAAATGACTGATAAGATAATCAAAATCCAAACGAAGGAATGAAAGATGATTATTTACTGCTGAGTGGTCCAACCGACCCTGAACGTTTTCAAGGAAACAACCTTCCGATTATCCTTTTATAAATCAGACTGTACTCGAGGGGATCAACCTCTTGTACAACATGTATATGCATAACATTAAACCCTGACCATGTCGAGCTATGACACTTATAATTCCCCATTTAGGGTTTGTTCTCTCAGTACAAGACTTCCTCACCAATCAACTGGTTTGGAATAGCTTTTAAAAACATTTACTTTATATGTCTACCCGAAACAAATGGCGTAGACCAATTCTTGAACAGTTCATGAAATAAAGAACTTTAAATAATTTACATGTTCAATGATAGAACATAGATTTCAAATACATCAACGTGCGAATGTCAATACTTGCATTTACATGGAATAATTAACAATAATCAAACCATTAACATGCTCAAAAATAATAGCTCGAGTTTGAGTTAGGAAACTTGCCTCTGTCGTAGTCTACAGCTTACACGACTTAAATTACAGTCCTTGAAAGACCTAATATTAAATAGGTTTATCTATCAATTAGTAACACATATAGGATTTCATATATCACTATTAAACAGTATGCTACATAAGCACATAATTCCCTATTTAGCAACACGTAGCTTATACGACAATATTATCACACTCGGATAATATCTTAATTATTAAACAATATTATATTACATCCAATAATATTTAATTCGCTTACCAATGTTATTAATTGTTTAACAACATCCCAATTGATTATTAATATTATTAATCTTTTAATAATATTTAATCCTCTACTATTATTATTAACTATTTAATAATAAGTTAATCACTTAGTATTATTATTAATAATTTTATAACAAATTAATCATTCACCATTATTATAAATTATTTAATAATCATTTAATTGTTTGCTATTATTATTAATCATTTAATAATAATTTAGCTAATACCAGTATCTAATAGTATTTTAAACACTTAGTAATTTATAAAAATCTAAACAATTTTAAAGCAAATTGTTTAACTACATTATTATTTCCTTAATCTCCTTGCTTTATTTATTTAATATTAATTAAATAAATAATTAAGTTTGATTAACCTTTATTTCTCTTTAATTATTATATAAAATTATTTACATAATAATTAATTAAGTAATTATCACCATTTATTTTTTAATATAAAGTAAATAATAAATAATTGTTTTATTAACTTCATCTCCCTTTTATTATTGTTTAAATAATAATTAATTAACTAATTTATTCTTATTCCTTATTTAATTATTAATTAAATAATGAATAATTATTTTATTAACTTTATATCCTCCTTTATTTATTATTTAATAATAAATAATTAGTTATTATTTTTATTTGCTTTAATTATTATTCAATATTAATTAAATAATAATTAAGCATATTAATGGCCTTTATTTCTTATTTAATATAAAATAATAAATAATTATTTAACTTGGGTCCTAAATTAATTATATCAATTTTTAACTATTTTGACCCATTTTGGTTATTTCACGTCCGACCCGTTTCAAAAGGCTTGACCCGACCCAGAAAATAAATATCATTTTCAAAAATCTGGAATGAAAGCCCCGGCTTTCAAAATTGCACTGATTTGAAAGCCCCGGCTTTCAAAACAGAAACACCCTTTGGGCGAATTTTTCAGATTTTCCAATTTTGTCCATTTGATTCCAACTTTAATAAAATCTTCAATATAAGTCCAAATGACCTCAAATTGGTATCGATGGATTCGTATATTCTTAAACTACAATATTCCATCATTGGATCAAATTTTTGAAAAAATTTTGGTTATGAAAAATAGCTACAAAGTGGATGGTTGCGCATTAGGGCTTGACAATGAACCACTTTGGTTTCAAAAAAACATAACTCACTCATTTTAAAACCTTTTGATATGATTCCAACTAGGTTTTATTCTTAACTTACATACCTAGCATATGAAGAAATAAATCACACATACAACTTGTAGGTTTCAAAATATAAAGCCCCGAACCACACGTTCGATTAAGGTTCCGTTGGTAAAAATTATTTTCATGCTTTTTGAGAAACCTTTTTATCATCTAAGCATTTAAACATATATATTAAACCACCAAACCATAGATTAACACATCTAGCATGGATTTAAACATCTAGAGCTTTGAAATTAGTTTTGAACCATCAAAATGGATTTTTGACCATCAAAACCACTTCAAGCACTTAGAACACAAAGGTGAAAAATAAAACAAGGGTTTGAAAACTTTTAAACCTTCAAATAGTTTTTCTTCTCCTTGCTAAAAACTTCACCAAGCTTGGATGATCTATCTTGCTAACTAGATGATCTCTCCTTGAAGAACTAGGGTTTATCCCTTTTTAAGCTTCTCCTTCTCTTAATCTTTCTCCCTTTCTTTCTATTTTTTTCTCTCTAGCAACTTGGAAGCAATATGACTAATGAAATGAGAATATGTTGAAAATGAGAGAGAGAGAGAGAGAGTAATGTGGTGTTAGTAGATGTTGTATACTTACATGTTATGTAAGTATACACATCAATAGCCATCATAGCTTTCTTACACAAGCCCCCCTATTTTCCTTGCTTCTACCCACACCTTGAGCCTCTAAAAACTAAACAAAATCAGCCCCCAAATCCCTTACAAAGCTGCTGGAAATTTGAGGGCAAAAGGGTCCAAGTTTTGCTTTATTTTTCCTTTTCTTTTAATGCCTAAATGTGTTAGTAAAATATATATATATATATATATATATAATGATACATATATGTACAATCACCAACACCAACATTTGGGCTATAATTGAATCATTTCCTTGGGCCTTGGTCACACTTCAATTGGACTCAAATAATTTAAATGTTTGGGCCTTGCATTAAATAATCCAATGGACTAGGTATTTGGCTTGATTGGATCATTAATTAAATCACTTGATGCTTAATAAAATATATCATTAATAACACATAATCCAATTAGATTTGCTAGGCAATTAATATAATTGGATTATTGATTAGGGTTTTAATTTAATTTTCACATTAATTTATATTAGGCTTTTATTTAAATCAATACCAATATTAGCCCTAATATTAATTATGTCACAAATAAAATTTGAATTCATCCTACCATCCATATTATCCCAAAACTAGGGTTTGGATTAAAATTAAAGTTTACAACTCATAAACAGTGTTACAGAATTTTTGGATCCTTACAAATGTTATAGTTCAGTAATTTACGAACTGTTTAAGAATGTCTAAGCTAATTGTTTCGGCTAGATAAATGCATGTTTAAATTCATCTAATTGAATATTATGAAAGCTTATCCAAACCATTGGCTGGTGCGGATTCTTACAGTAAGACTGAGAAAGAACAACCCTAGTTAAAGGGGATTTTTATTTGTCGGGAAACCGAATGCGCGCAAGAAATCTAAATGTTATGCATATACATAGGACATGAGAGGACTGATCCCCTCGAGTGTCCCGTTATTTTTAACAAGGTGTCAGACATTGTATGTCCGTTCTACCTTAGTAGCAGTTCATGGTCCATTGAGACCACTCAGCAGTAAAGAGTCAATCCATTCTTTTATTGAACATTGATTCTTGTTATTTTACAATTGTTATCTATTGTTGAAACTCTCGAAGATAAATCTTTTTCATTCATGATATATCATTTCTTATTTATTTAAACTTGCTGGGCAAAGTAGTTGCTCACCCTTGCTATATCATGAACTATTTTCAGTTAAGCCGAGTGATCTAAGGAGTACCACGGCAAAGGAAAGATGAACGAATAGACGTAATTAGTTCGTACTATATGTGTAAACGTTTTTTTTTGTATAAGGTAATGATGATGTATTAAGGTTAGTGTAACCTGGGATTGAAGGTACGTTTAGTAATGAAATTATGTATGTTTTCCGCGAGTTATTGAAGTTTTAGTTTATGAATGTTTGTCAAGTGATGAATAGTGAGCACCGAACCCGAGATTCAAGGAACCCGGATTTGGGGGCGTCACAGGTTGGTATCAGAACTGTACGTTATAAACCTTAGGTGTGGGGAAAAACCTTAGGATTATGACCGTAGAGAAGACAAGAAAACTCATAAAGAGTTTAGGAGATGAATTGTGGAGATTCATCAAGTAAGAAAAGTTATGTGCATGTAAGAAAAGATCTGTTATTAGATCGGAAGAGTATGAGGATTCGGAAGATGATCCGAAGGGTGGAGTTAAGCATTGATGAAGAAAAGAGAATGATGATTGAGAGATACTTAATCTATGGAGAATAGATAAGAAGAAATGACCAGATGTAAATGTGACTAAGGTAAAATAGAAGGAAATAATGTTAAGGAATGATTCGAGGACATTGAGGATATCTTGAGAAGATTGATCTATATGGATCGGTGATAGTAGATGATCGGAGTAAATAGAGATGAACTGATGGGCTAAACAAATAAGTGGTTGCAGAGTTAAATGAATCATAGAAGAATGAGAAGATTTTGGAGTCAATCATAAAAGCAGATAATGATGAAGTGATTGAGAAAAAGGTAGAATGATTGTAGAAAGGGATATGCATGATAAAGAATTACATAAAAATGATAATAGTGTATGTTGAGGAGTCTAACTTTGGAAGTATATATCTTTGGGAGTTTGACTTTGGAGAATATGTTTGAAGAATTACGTTTCGGAAATTATTTTAGAAGATTAAAAATCGGATGATTTTCTAATCTGTAAGTTGAATTTTATCTATGAGAATGATGAAAGAAGTTCTAAAATTTTAAAAATCCCAATTTTGGAGTTAAGAAGCGGGATATATTATGTAATTAGCATGGTGCTGAGAACAAGTATAGTACTAAGTACTAAGGTGATGCATATTAAAATGTTTATTAAATATGCAAATGAATGATAAAAAGACAAGGTGACGATAGTATGGAATGTAAGTTGAATGTGAAAATCGATATATAGCGTTTAGGCTATCAAACGATTTGAAGATAGGTGACTGATAATTATGTGTATAGTTAGTAAGCAAAAGAATGCTTAAATGTGTGTAACTGTATAAATGATGGGGTACTACGTACCAAGGAAGAATATGATAACAAATTTTAAGCGATGGATTATATGATGGCATTAAAAGTATATGCCTAAAATCTATAGAGAAGTAATAATACTACCGTATTATGCCAAACGATAATGTCAAGAGAAAGTTCTAAAGAAAGAATACTCTAGACAATAGGGAAGAAAGTTAAGGAATTAGACCATAATTCCGTACGAGCGATTGACGAGTCTAATAGTAGACATTTTTGATGAATGAATCAATGAAATTGGAGAAATCCAGAGGCAAGAAATTAAATTATGTAGAAGCAATATCTGAAAGATGATATCAAGAAGTGATATAAAACATCTTACAATAAGATTGTTAAGTAGTAGAAAGAACAATAATAAGATCGTGAAATGATCTACGAAGATGAACTTGTGAGGAGTTATATGTTAAAGTATGGATTAAGAAAATTCATATTAAGTTAATAAGAAAATTAGAGGTTGTAGATTTTATTTGAGGACTCATATTAGTGGCTGAGTTGTGTGATTCCTTGTATGGGCGGGGAATTTGTGCTTGGTTTTAGAACCGCGTAGCTTCCTATAGTAATATAGTGGCTGAGTTGACCAATTTCTTGTATGGGCAGGAGATTGTGTTGGGTTTGACAACCACTTAGCTTCCTAATTATGATAATCATTGAAATCTTGGGTCGCGCTATTCGAAATATATATAGTGAGAAGGTGAGTCTTTTCTCATAGTATATCGGATAGGTAGAGAATGTTGAAGTTAGGAGCGTGTTCTTAAAACTCACACGTATGGTAAGTTCGTGACTCATAATTGTATGGTGAAGCCCCTCAGCGAATGGACGATTAAGGTCTGACTAGGATAAGTTCCTCAAGCCATGCGATTGTGGTAAGTTCCTGAACTCATATTGTGTGGTAAGTTCGATGAACAAATTGTGATGGGGGTTAGAATAAGGTCATAGATAAAGATTTAAGAGTTATCAGTGAATTGAGAATTGTGTGTGGCCAGTATTGTTCTCCTGAATACTACTGGTAGGTTGTGTTATAGTGATGTCCTGCATCAAGGAGCAAGCTATGATTTGAAGAAGGATAAGGTGGGTAATCACGTTTGTGGAACCACAGTTAATTAGGTTTGAAGAGAATCATTATCAGAAAAGGTGTGAGTATTTGTTTTAAAGATACGGAGACTTCAGAAAAAGGAAGAAAGGGAGAAGCTGATAAACAGCATGAGAAATTATCGACAATATGATGATAGGTATAAGATTAATGGAGGATATGATGAGGAATAAAGGATAATGTTTTAGCATGATAGTGAATTTTCTGGATGATGAGAAATGAAAGAAGAATAGTGATACACTACTTAACAATCAAGTACGTGTAAGGAAACATAAGAAACAGACGGTATTCGAATTATTAAGTTCCGGGGTAAGAAAGGTAAAATATGTTGTATAAGAGGAAGAAGAAGCGAATAAGAGGAGTAAGGGATACTATGTGTTTGTAAAACCCAACTCTTGGAGTATGTGGGTTAGATGGTTATGTTAAGTCCCGACTTTTGCGGTCTTTATGGGATATGAACGTTTATTGATGTAAGTTTCAGAATGTAATGTGCTAAGGCACTACTATTTGCGTATAAATATAGATGATTGGTTTATATGCTTTAGAGGGATACTGTGAGCATTAAATATCAAATGCTATAAGAATGAATGTAAGGAACAAAATATAAGAGCATAACGTAAGTTTTATTTAAAAAAAAAACAGATAATGTCGCCGCATAGACAACCCCGAAACCGTAAAGCAGAAGGATCAGTTAATAATGAAGGAGGTCAGGTAGACCCGATGCAAACTTTTGCTAATATGGTAGCAGAAGTAATACAAAGCAGAAATCCAGCATTTGAAAGTTGCAAAATCGAGTGACAAATTTTAAGGATTTTAAAATGATAGGACCACCTGAGTTTCGAGGAACGCCAGGTCCAATCGAAGCTCAGACAATGGTGGAAAAGATGGAGGAAATGTTTGAAGTTGCACGTGTTGCAGAAGAACAGAAGACAACAATTGCCACCTTCATGATGAAGGGAGAGGCTGATTATTGGTGTAAGGCTAACAAAAGCCGAACAAGAGAAGGAATGGTTACGTGAACTCGTTTTAAGGAATTGTTCTTTGATAACTATTTTCCAAATAGTACAAAGACTAGAATGGAAGTAAAATTTTTGGAACTCAAACAGGGAAGTACGACGGTAGCAGAATATGCCGCTAAGTGTAATGAGCTAGCGAGATTTGCTCCACATCAAGTGGACACGGAAGAACGAAGGGCAGAAATGTTTGAATAAGGATTAAATCCAGGGATCTACGGTAAAGTTTCGGTTCTTCAGATTAACACGTTTTCAGCAATGATGGAAAATGCAATCATAGCAGAAGACGGAGGTAAGGCTTTGGCAGAATATAATCAAGAGAGGAAAGGAAAGAAGAGTGAAGAATAAAATGGTAAAGGTAGTAACAGAGGTGGTAACGCTCAGAAATGAAAGAGGAACCATAAAAATGGTAAGAATGGTCAAAGAAAAGACAAACGAAGAATAGAAAGTGGTGAAAGTTGTGAAAAGAACCACATAGGAGTACGTCAAAAAGGGACAGATGGTTGCTATAGATGTGGAGGGAAAGGACACGGTGCTTCAAACTGTCCTGGTCCCAGAAAGAATAGGAAGTGTTTTATTTATGGAAGAATGGGTCATCCGTTTAAGGACTGCCCGAAGAAGGAAAGCAAGACGAGAAGTAATATCAAGAAAGCCAAGAGGCATGGTGACAGTTATTTTTTGATCAATAATATAATCGTTTATGTATTATTTGATTCGAAGACTATCTGTCTGAGAAATTCACTAAGTAAATAGAATTTCTCGAAGAAAGTAGAATACTTTATTAAAATAAAGTGTCTTTAAATCAAAAGATTGTGTTAGATAGATAAAGAGTAAGTTATCCGTAAAATTAATTCAGATATACGTGAAAAAGAGTCGAAAAAAGAACAGATGATTAGAAAATCTTAAGTAATCTTATAACGGTGATTCTGGGGACAGAATCCTTATAAGGAGGGGTGAATGTAATGACCGGGAAAATTACGAACCCAATTTTTTTTTTATTTAATTATATCCATAAGAAAATATGAGGTATGAAGTATGTGTGTATGTGTTAAGTTGTATGATGAGAGGTATTAAATTAGTTAATTAAATTAATTAACTAAAGAAGGAAAAAGATTGCAAGAGAAGCTTATGTGATGAAATCACAAAGCTTGAATGTTGGCCTTGTATGGCAATTAAGATGTTTTATAATGAACAAGTTAATTACTTGTATGAATAATGAGAAAGAAGAAGCAAGTGAATTATTAAAGATAACCCCAATGTGGGAATAATTGTTTGTGTATGGTTAACTATATTATAAACCCAATTTGATGATAGGGGTTAGCGAATGAATTAATTTAATCAAGTCCAATGTACTTGTATTAATATATATTAGGGTTTCATTAAAACAAACCCAAGAATTTGCAATTAATAGTGTTATTTAATAAAGGAGTCCAATGGACTTATAAATAGCAAATCTAATTGGACTATAATTTAAATCCAAATGAGTTGTTAAACTAGGTCAATTAAGTTTACCTAGTAGCCCATGTAATTAATTTAATTACTAGTCCATGTAATTTATTAAACAAGCTCAATGCTTATTTTAATTAAAGGTAGCATAGTTATGTAAATGCTAGCCCAATGTGTGATATAAATTGAGCCCAAGCAATTTAATTGAATGAGCCCAATAGAAGTTAATTCTAAGGTCCAAAGTGGAGCCCAATAAGCTTGTATAGGTAAATATGTATACATATATTGGTGTATATATATATGAATACTTATATAATTATATAAGACTTAAAATAAAGTCAAATTGGATAAATAATTGGTCAATCCCGAATTTTGGGGACCACATGAATATAAAGCTAACTTGTTGGTTGATTTTGAAGTGTAAAGTGGTGCAAGTAACCCCCAACCACCCTAGTCAATCAAAGGGTCAATCAAAAAGTCCATCAAGTGGTCATTCCATGCATAGTAAGCAAGATTAAGCTCCTAATTGACTAGCATTGGTTGATTAGTAGATGTTAAGCAAGTCTAGGGAGGTTCTATAAATAGAATGCTCCATTCATTTGCTAGGTTTGTTAGTCATTTTGTAAGAACTCCAAGAGAGAATAGAGAGAGCATTCTAGAGAAAATAGAGAAGGCTCTTGAGAGTTGGTTTTTCACCAAGGAGATCACTAGAGACTTATCAAGGAGGAGTCACCAACAAAGTCTCTAGCCAAGAGTAGAAGAACATAAGGTTTAAAAGTGCTCTATCTCATCTTTATTTCATTTTTTGTAGGCTATATATGTTTTATATGGTCAAAATATGTCTTTAACCGATCAAAAGAGGTTTTGATGGTCTACAAGTCTTAAGTTATGATAAATTTGTAGATACATGGTTTGATATGCTTAAATCATGATTTGGTATGTGAGAAATGTATAAAAGTTGTAGAAATGTTCATAACACATTTTACCGGTAAAACCCTAACGATACATGTTGTGTTTGATGTTGTATTTTGAAATACACAAATCGAAAATTGGATTTTTATGGCTAGAAAGCTAGATCTAGGAGTTTTAAAGAAAAACCCTTTTGGAACCTTTCAAAAATATTGAATAACGAAGAAGTTATAGCTTTTACCGGAAAAGATGTCGTTTTTAAACCCTAGATGGTTCGATCCGTAATTTTTGTGTAAAACGTTTTCAAAAAGACGATCCAACCATGGAATATTGTAAAACAAGAGGTTAGGAACACATCAACACTGATTTTGTGTCATTTGGATGTGTAGATTTTATTTTATTCAAGGTTGAACCATTAAAACCAAGGATTTGTGATTTTAGTTTTCACTTTGTCCTTGTGAGCTATTTTTAGTCTACTTCCGTTTGGAATTTGGATTTTTTATCTAAAGAGAAATTTTAGAGGGGGAAATTCTGATGAGAATGGACTCAAGAATCACCCCAAAATATTTTAAAATGAAGAAGTTATGGCTGTTTGGGCGTCGGAGGGTCGAGCAGTCAAAAGGTTAACTTTCAGAGGAGTTGGCCGAGCGCCTACTGAACGCCTACCAAGCGCCTAGGCGCTTGAGCCGGCTGTTTCTGGGGGCAAATTCGGTCCGGGTCGGGTCGGGTCGGTCCGGGTCGAGTTTTTTATGAAAATTTAAGTTGAAATGCATATTAATTGAGTGTATTTGAATACTAAACTAATATATATAGAGTTTATTAGTGACTTAAAGGTATCTAAATGTATAAAATAAAGACTAAAGTTAACACAACTAAAAAGTTAACTATTGATAATGTTTGAAGAATATTAAAATATTATTAAATGATCAATAATATTAGTATATGATTAAAAGTTATTAAATGATGAATAACATTAGTAAATGATTAAAATATTATTAAATGGTTAATAATATTAATAAGTGATTAAAATATTATTAAATGATTAATAATATTAATAAGTGATTAAAATATTATTAAATGATTAATAATATTAATAAATGATCAAAATATTATTAAATTATTAATAATATTAATAAGTGAATAAAATATTATTAAATGGTTAATAATATTAATATGTGATTTAAATATTATTAAATAATTAATAATATTAATAAATAATTAAAATATTATTAAATGGTTAATAATATTAGTAAGTGAATAGAATATTATTAAATGATTAATAGTATTAAAAAATGATAAAGAATATTATTAAATGATTAATAATATTATTAAAAGAGTAAAATATTATTAAATTTTTTAATAATATTTATAAATGATTAAAATATTATTTGATAATTAATATTATTGGAAAGAGTGTAAGACATTATTAAATTATTAATAATGTTAATATGTGATTGAGATATTATTATATAATTATAATATAAATGAGGAAATAGAATATTATTAAATGGTTAATAATATTAATGAGAGAAGAAAATAGTATTAAATGATATTATTTTGAGGTTAAAATATTATTAATTGGATAATAATATTTATAAGTTATTGACGATATTATTTGATAAATAATATTATTTGAAGAGTAAGACATTATTAATAATGTTAACATATGATTGGAATATTATTAAATGATTAATAATATTAACTAAGGATAATAATATTATTAAAGGATTAATAATATTATTGAGTGGATAAAATATTATTAAATGGTTAATAATATTTATAAATGATTAAGCTATTATTTGATAATTAATATCATTAGGGATAGTGTAAAATATTATTTAATTATTAATAATGTTAGTAAGTGTTTGAGATAATAAAGAGATTAAGAGGATTATTAGATGGTTAATAATATTATATGTGGTAATTTTATATTATCAAATGAGATAATATTATAAAGCAATGAAGTGAGGGTTATGTGAGTTAAAATATTATCAATGGATTGATAATAGTATTAAGAGTTTTAAGGTTATGATTAAGTGATAGATGATTTAAGACATATATATGTTAAGGTTATTAATGTTAAATAAACCTATATGTGTTATGCTAATCGGAGGATCAATGTTATTTGAATATTAGGCCACCCAAAGGAAGTATTTTTAAGTTGAATAGCGGTAGTCAGCGGAACAGGCAAGTTCTTCTTAACCCTAACTTGTATTTATTGTTGCAAATTTCCTTCAACTTTATGTACATTGAGCTATTCAAATTATTGTTGAGCAAATTCTACACTCGTAGTTATTTGACAGAACTTAAAGTGGATTAATTATTTAAAATTATTCTACCTCATTATTGGTTATTGTATTCGCACATAGTGCCTTTGCAAATGTTATAATTCAGTAATTTACGAACTGTTTAAAAATGTCTAAGCTAATTGTTTCGGCTAGACAAATGCATGTTTAAATTCATCTAATTGAATATTATGAAAGCTTATCCAAACCATTGGCTGGTGCGGATTCTTACAGTAAGACTGAGAAAGAACAACCCTAGTTAAAGGGGATTTTTATTTGTCGGGAAACCGAATGCGCGCAAGAAATCTAAATGTTATGCATATACATAGGACATGAGAGGACTGATCCCCTCGAGTGTCCCGTTATTTTTAACAAGGTGTCAGACATTGTATGTCTGTTCTACCTTAGTAGCAGTTCATGGTCCATTGAGACCACTCAGCAGTAAAGAGTCAATCCATTCTTTTATTGAACATTGATTCTTGTTATTTCACAATTGTTATCTATTGTTGAAACTCTCGAAGATAAATCTTTTTCATTCATGATATATCATTTCTTATTTATTTAAACTTGCTGGGCAAAGTAGTTGCTCACCCTTGCTATATCATGAACTATTTTCAGTTAAGCCGAGTGATCTAAGGAGTACCACGGCAAAGGAAAGATGAACGAATAGACGTAATTAGTTCGTACTATATGTGTAAACCTTTTTTTTTTGTATAAGGTAATGATGATGTATTAAGGTTAGTGTAACCTGGGATTGAAGGTACGTTTTGTAATGAAATTATGTATGTTTTCCGCGAGTTATTAAAGTTTTAGTTTATGAATGTTTGTCAAGTGATGAATAGTGAGCACCGAACCCGAGGTTCAAGGGACCCGGATTTGGGGGCATCACAGTTTTGATCGTCTTTGAGCTGGAAATCTCAACTTCTGTAAATGTAACCACACTTAATCACTAGGCTCAAAGATCACTTGCTTACATCCTTTATTCGCTTGATTGGCGTACTGCTTCGTGCTCCTCTTAATATTGAGTCTAGCTTTCTCATGTATCTGCTTAACAAAATTAGCCTTTTCTTTTCATCCAAATTAGTATATTCAGAAACAAGTAATGATGATAAATACAACTGTGTCAAAGGATTAAAACCATATACAATCTCAAAAGGTGAAAAAATTATAGCAGAATGAACAGATCAATTATAAGCAAACTCAATATGTGGCAAACATTCCTCCCTGTGTTCTATGTTCTTTTTAATTATAGCCCTTAAAAATGAAGAAAAAGTTCTATTTACTACCTCCGTTTAACCATCAGTTTATGGATAACAAGTAGTAGAAAACAACAATTTAGTACCCAACTTACTCCATAAAATCTTCCAAAAATAACTCAAGAACTTAGTATCTCTATCAAAAATAATTATTTTAGGCATTCCATGCAATCTAACAATTTCTTTAAAGAACAAATTAGCAACATGGGAAGCATCATCAGTTTTGTGACATTGAATGAAATGTACCATCTTAGAAAATATATCCACGACCACAAAAATAGAATCATTACCACCTCTAGACCTAGGTAAACCCAACATAAAATCCATAGAAATATCAATCCAAGGTTCACTAGTTATAGACAATGGTGTATACTATCCATGGGGTTGAACATGGGACTTAGCTTGACAATAAGTAATACATCTATTACATATTCTTCCCTCTCAACATCATGTTTCATGTGTGGCCAATAAAAATGCTCTTTTAAAACTGCCAATGTTTTATCCACACCAAAATGTTAAACCTCCCCCATGTGATTCTCTTAATAAAAACTCATGCAAAAAACACGCAGGTATACATAATTTATTTTCACAAAATAAAAATCTATCATGCCTAATGTACTTACCTACTGCATTCTTGTCAGAAGATTCATACTCTTCACGAAAATCATGGTCTAATATATATAATTCCTTAATTTGCTCAAAACCAAGTAATTTTGCATCAAAAGTATTTAACAACACATGAGCATCTGTGACGATGTTCTCCTTACCTTATTTATATCAAATAACATATGAAAATGTCTCGATAAACTGCATCCACCACGTATGTCTCTTGTTCAACTTGTGTTAACCCTTCAAGTACTTCAAAGATTCACGATTCGTATAAATCACAAACTCCTTAGGCCACAGGTAGTGTTGCCATGTCTCTAAGGCTCAAACCAACGCATACAACTCCTAGTCATAAGTAGGATAGTTTAGAACCGCCTCACTCAATTTATTGGTAAATTAAAGTATGCCACCGGCTTGCCTTCTTGCATCAATATCGCTCCATCACATTCAACTTCAAACATCATAGCAAAGTTAGGTAAAGTAAGTAAATGAGCATTAGTTAACTTAGATTTAACTAATTAAAAAATCTTCTTTTGCTTATCTCCCTATTTGAACCCAATGTTCTTCTTGATGACTTTGGTAAGTGGTGCAGTAATGTTGCTTAAATCCCACACAAATCGCCAATAAAAACTCGTGAGTCCATGAAAACTTTGAACTTGAATCACGTTTGTAGGACTCGGCCATTCTTGGATCGCACGAATCTTTTCATCATCTACTTGAATTCTAGCTAACAACAAATCCAAGGAAAATAACTCTGTACGTGCAAAACGTTCATTTTTCTATGTTAGCAAATAATTTCTCTTGTTAAAGCACATTTAAAGTAGATTTTAAATGCTTAACATGCTCGTCTAAGTTTTTGCTATATACTAAAATATCATCAAAGTAAACAACAACAAATTTTCCAATGAAAGAACGCAAAATATGGTTCATTAAACGCGTGAAAGTACTAAATGCATTAATTAAACCAAAAGGCAATACTAACCACTCATATAAACCATATTTCATTTTAAAGCAGTTTTCCATTCATCACCTTCTTTCATTCCAATTTGATGGTATCTGCTTTTTAGATTAATTTTCAAAAATATACATGACCCATGCAATTCATCTAGCATGTCATCTAAAAGAGGGATAGGATGCTGATATTTTACCATAATATTGTTTATCGCTTGACAATAAATGCACATTCGCCATCTCACATCCTTCTTAGGAACTAAGATCACCGAAACTGCACATGGACTCATACTCTCACGAATGAACCCCTTCTCTATTAATTCATCAACCTGCCTTTAAAACTCCTTTGTCTCCTCAGGATTGCTCCTATATGTGGGTCGATTTGAAATGGTAGCATCAGGTACGAAATTGAGTTGATGTTCAATTTTCCAAATTGGTGGTAAACCCTTTGGTAGCTCTTCGAAAAACACATCGCCGTATTTCTGCAAAAAAGACGCAACAACACTAAGCAAAGAAGAGTTATTCGTGGTAGAATTCAAAAATGTCTCCTTATACATATGTATAATCATCGGTTGTTTATAAATCAATGTTCTCCTCACATCAATCTTTTTTGCATAAATATTTATTTTTCTCTCTTTTTTGTTCAATTTTATCACTCTTTTCTTTTTCTCTCTTCTTCTTTTCACTCTTTTCTTTTTCACTCTTTTCTTTTTCCTCATAACTTTTTTGTAGATGTAATTGATCTTCATGAACTTACTTTGGACTCATCAATGTCAAAATGATTGACTTTTGATTGTGCACAAATGAGTACTTGTTCGTAAAATCGTCATGCTTCACACATCGATCAAATTGTCATGGTCTTCCAAGTAACAAATGGCCTGCTTGCATCAGAACCACATCGCACAACATTTCATCTTCGTATTTCCCTATGTTGAATGGAACCAACACCTACTTAGTAACCTTGACTTCTCTACTATCATTAAGCCATTGTAACTTGTATGGTTAGGAATGTTTGATCATTGGTAGACTCAACTTTTTCACCATGAGGGTACTTGCAATGTTTATACAACTTCCTCCATCAATGACTATGCTACAAATCTTACCTTGAACAAGACACCTCGTATGGAATAGATTTTCCCGCGACAATCTATCATCTTCCTTATCTTGAACACTAAGAGCCCTTCTAGTCACCATTATCCTTCCCGCAACAATTTCCATCTCCTCACCTACACCCTCCAATGGTGGCACAAAATCTTCATCACTATCCTCTTCCTCGGTCGCCACCTCTCCATCATCGTTCAATTTGGGTATTCACTCAAATTATGACCCCTACCTTAACATTTAAAACATACAATGTCATGATTTCTATTGGAAGAAGAGTCATTTTTACCTTGATTTTCACGGTTGGATGTTTCTTTCTTTGACTCAATTTTGGGCTTGCTCGTGGTTTGATTCTCCTCCTTTTTCGGAACATTAAGTTTCCACAATGAACCCATAGTGGAAATTGATCGTTGGCCACCTCTCCTCTTGAGTTATTTCTCGATCTTGATGGTTATATGTACCATATCTTCTAGTACCATATAATGTTGCCTCTCCACCAAATCTGCAATCTCCCAATTTAATCCCTTCATCACCGCCTTCATATCCTCCCAAGTCTCAATTGGTTTTTCTCCATACCTCTGCCTGTTAATCTTCAATTGATCCCACCAAGTGAATGCATTATCAGTGAACTTCGTGGCTGCCAACTAAACTTTCTTATGCTCCAAATAGTTGTAACAATCGAACACCCACTCCACTTTATTCCCACATTCTAAATATGCCTCAGGATCACTTCTCCTTTGAAAAACTAGAATCTTCAACTTAATATTCCCCAAATTATCATCTTCCTGATTCTTATCTCCTTTATTCCCCATATCTTCTCTATATGTTCTATTTCTCGTATCCCTTGGCCCTTCGAATATCTTGGTCAAACTCTTCCTCCTCCCCCAACGAACTTCTCTTCTTTATCCTTGTTCCCCCTTTGATATGCCTTCTTCTTCTTTTAAGAGCCCCTGATAAGTTATGATTGCTCGTTTTGAGTGCTCTCTACTCTCTCAAATCTATCATCAATCTGATCCATCTTCCTATGTATTTTTTATAATACCCCTTTAATTACGTCCATCTCAAATTTGGAATCCACCTTTTGCTCCCCCATGGATGATGATTCTCCAAAAATACCTTTATCCTTCATACTAGACATGTTTGCTGTAATACAAGGGTTAGTGGATAAAAAATTTCTCACCACTCCCTTAACTTAATAGGCTTTTACCCTCAAATAATCTCATAACTCTTGCCTTTTATCACTCAAATATTCTCTCTTATAAGCTCTTTTTGAATTTACCAAACACAATCAAAATATCTAGCAATTCAACAAAAACTATCAAAAACAATAAAATAGTAAGGTATAACTTATGTGTTGTCAACAAAGCTCACGGGTTGCCTTTTAATGAATCTGACTCCTTATATGCCTTAATTTTCCTTGATCTTCGCTAGTTGCACTTGATTAAAGCTTTGTAAAACCCAACTTACAAGAAATTAATGATATATATATATATATATTACTCATTTATTTTCAACAATAATCAAACTAGAGTAAGAAAAGTAAAGATAGATAACCTGCTCTTATGCCAACTGATAAGGTCCACGGTATGCTTGCTTAAAGTGGTCGCTGCCCGAATCCTTTTCTATCAAAATTATTTGATGGATCACACACAATACCTCAACTGGTCGCCTATATGGAAGCGAGAACCTTGATACAATCGTTTGTGCAAAGAATTATAAGTCGAATGGAAAACTAACGTCGCCTTGACTCGTTGTTTTTAAAGACAAGAACCTTGGTACAATTGACGATTGATGTATGGTAGAAGACGCCACACTCAACTATGTATTATTAAATGATAAGTCAAGTAAGAATCTCAAAAACAATAAGAAATAGCTTTAAAATTCTTAAAGAACCAAAAGATGAGAAAACCTCACAATAATCTGATTAATAAAATAAAAAATTATGTTTACAAGAGTTATAGATCCATATTATAGTACTCCAATGAATTCCTAATCCTTTGATTGATAAGAACTTAAGTTACATAAGAATTCTAGTTGAAATTGGAACAAAAACCTAATTAAAATAATCAAATAATCAAAAAAAATGCGTTAAATTTGTCAGGCCTGCATTCGCGGCGCCGTAATCCTTCACAAAAATGGCGTTACTTTAATTTATTGGTCTCTAATGGGTCAGCGTTGTGGCGTCGTTCTTAGTTCATTTTCTGGCGCTGCGGCACCGAGCAGATTCATGGCTTGCTCATTGTGACGACCCAAAATTTCAATGTATTAAAATAAGAATTTAATAAATAAAATTATTATTATGAGACGAAGCGCGTCAAATAAATAAATGTATATATGAGATATATATTTTGAATAGTGATTTATGTGGAGGATAAAATATGTATATATTTATATGTGATATATATGTTTATTTGAAAATAAAATTTAATAGTTAATTAAAACTATTAAATTATTTGGATGAAATTAGCTATGAAATTGAAAATAAAATTTTGATGTATATATATATATATATATATATATATATATATATATATAGACACATATATTTGAATTGAAGAATGGGAATTCATAATTAATTGAACTATTAAATTAGTTAGTATGAATTCTCTACGGAATGAAATATGGAAGCGAAGAAAATTAATTATATTATATTAATTAATTGAGATTAAGTGAAATATTATATTATCAAATAATATAATTTGAATATTTAGTCTTAAATGGTAATGGAACTATTATGAATTAAATTTCATAAAAGATGCAATTAATTTGCTTAAGAAAAATAGTGAGTTAATGTATGTATTTTATTGTAATCAAATGAGAAAGTTGATTAAAACTCATTAATTTAATATATTACATATAAATGTAATATATTTATGTAATGACTTAATATATTATCTTATGTCAAACAAATATAAATTAAATATGAAGGGAGTTAATTGATTCACTAATTGAAAAGTCGTGGATTAACATATTGATTAATTGAATAAAGAAAGTTATTTTCTTTTATTTAGTCAAATTATGATAATTATGTTACACTAATTAAAATGTAACATGAATAATGGTATAATATTTAATATTATACTAAATAAATGTGAATTAAAAATAGGAGATGAGGAACCAATATTTAATAAATAAATATTGGAATCAAGGTAGTAAATTAATTTAATATTTGAATTATGATTAAATAAATTAAATTAATACCTTTGATGGTTAAATAAATTGTCTGAAACAATTTATGGAGAGAAGGAAATGATAAAATTTAAACATACAACATTGGTTGTATAAATTAAATGAGTTGTGTAAAATAATCAATTTTGTGAATATTAATTATTTTAAATGAGTAATTTGTTACACAAAAGGTGTTAATTTCATAAATGGATTAATTCCATTTTTGATGAAATGAATTATACATAATTATAAATGTATAAGTTATTAAATTGAGTTTTTATTAATAATGCATGTATTAAAATTATAATATATGTATTAATGTATAATGTGTGTGTGTGTGTGTGTATTAATCATGCATGTAGGAATTTATAATATACTGACTTTACTGGTAAAATAACATGTGTTAGTTTACTAGTTTAAAAAAAAAAAACATGACACCTAGCAAGTTACATGGATGACTCATCAAACTAGCATAGTTATTGGATTAATAAGGGACTAGTTATGTAAGTGAATATCCCAGGAAAGTCATTTCTGTTTCTAGCATTCTCTACTCATTAAGAATGCATTGTATTTCTTCTTTTAAAGCTCAAGTTCAAGAGCTTAGCAAGTTCTACTCAAACCCTCATTAAAACTAGAAGAAAATAGTGGAGATTATAGTTTCAAACTTAATTGAAGGGGGTTTCAAACAAGAATACATCAAGAAGAAGCTTAATTCAAGCTTTAATCAAGAGTGAAGCAAGGATTTATCCACCAAACTCCAAACAAGGTAATCTTTTCTCTTTAATTAAAGAAATTAGTTGCCCTAGTTTCTAATTATTGTTCAATAGCTATTAATTGCTAGAAATTGGGTGTGGAAGCTGAATTAATGGAGAACCATGAAGTTGAATTAAGAATGCAGTGTATTTCTTCTTTTAAAGCTCAAGTTCAAGAGCTTAGCAAGTTCTACTCAAACCCTCATTAAAACTAGAAGAAAATAGTGGAGATTCTAGTTTCAAGCTTAATTGAAAGGGGTTTCAAACAAGAATACATCAAGAAGAAGCTTAATTCATGCTTTAATCAAGAGTGGAGCAAGGATTTATCCACCGAACTCCAAACAAGGTAATCTTTTCTCTTTAATTGAAGAAATTAGTTGTCCTAGTTTCTAATTATTGTTCAATAGCTATTAATTGCTAGAAATTAGGTGTGGAAGTTGAATTAATAGAGAACCATGAAGGGTTTAGTTGATATAAGGAGGATTGAGTTTGGAGGATGTTTATGCGTATAGATTATATGAAAATTATAAGTTTTCAAGCATGCATGTATGGTATTTGATAAAATGCCTACATGAAATTAATTTGATAAAACTTGTATAAATGGATGATTTTTAATGTATAGCTTGTATGTATATAATATGTAAGTTAATTAAACTTATTGGCTTTGGATATAATCAAAATTCGTAGCTTGAAATGAAGAAGAATTTTGCAAAAAATTAATTTTTCTGGAACAGGCCAACTGCACCGGGGCACTGCAAATCGCGCCCCCAGCGTGAAGCTCTTAGCCAAACTGCGTCGAGGCGCATTGTTTAGGCAGAAAACCAGCGTCAGGGTGCTGGTCTGCAGTTTTTGTTTAAAAATTTTGTTGTAATTTATGAGTTTTCCAAAATATATTTAACGCAACATAGGATGATTTTAAAGATAAATCATTATTATATGACATGTGAAGTCTAAGTAGGTTAATAAATTATGTATTTGAAAATTATTGTATTGCGTTATATAAAACGAATGAAGTTTTTAATAAGAATTTTAAACGGTTAAATTGTATAGAATATTTAAGTTGTTTAATTCAACTTAAAATGTATTACGAGGTTATAATTTAACCTATGTAAGGTATTATACATTGAGCCTAACACGAGTTGAAGATTCATAAACTAATCTAGATGATTTAAATTCCGCACAAAATGGATAAATGCGTTATAACCAAATTGTATGACACATTCATTGAAGGGTTAAATGACGATGATTATTGTACGGAACACATTAGATGACGTGTAACATGAAAAACAATAAACAAAAGTTGAGGCGAGTTTTTCAGTCTTGTTTGTTAGGTGTGAACTTGATATTGGTTATGTGTAATCAGTATTGAATTATAATGAAACATTTATGAGTATGTTGAAATATGCAGTTTGTACTACAATGCTATATGAATTGTTGAAGTCAAATTATGAGTAAAGTTAATTGAGTTATAGGAACTCAATTTATTTATGATATGCGATATGTGAGAAATGATAAACTTGATAAAATATGAAGTATGATTTAAATGTGATGCATAATGATTTAGGAAGCATGTATAAAAATGCTACGTATGAGAATTATAATCCATGCATGAAATGTTAATTATATAAAGCATGTAATATGTTAACTGTTGAATTTGCAGAGCCGTCGCGCTCATTCTTGCAATTAATTCTACAGTTATAAATCGAAGAGCCAGACGAATGTAATAGTAATGAACTGAAGTTGTGTAATAAGCAACCATTGATTGTTCTTTTAGTTGACTATGTATTAAGTTAGAATATTTAGTGAAATGATTATGGGTTTACGTTGTAATAAACTTGGATGTTTCAAATAAAAATAATATTCATTTTATTATCGAGTTATGCACTCTACAGTACAATTGTAAGGTAAGTGTATATGATTGAATTATAGAGATGAAGCTAATTTTATACAAATAAAATATTATATGAACTGTGGGATTTTTTTTATGAAGATAGCAATATTGAGAATCCAGGATGCGGGTTAATATTAGTTAGTTCCAGATTATAATGAAGAATGTTTGAAAGATAGATATTAATATTCATATATAAAATTGAATAGTAAGAGGAATAATATAAGTTGCGATTTTGGAGCCGAAGAATTATAAAGTTTCAAATAACTAAGTCGTAATATCTATTTGATATTGAATAAAGTTGTAAAAAGTTTTTAAAATTCATTAAATTTATTAATTATGTTGTTGATTATGACGTGAAAGTTAGAACGAGGTTGGGTCGTAAGCACCAAATCCGATGTTCAAGAGACCCGGATTTGGGAGCGTCACACTGATACTCTAGCTCTACGACGCTGTTATGTAGTATATGTAATACCCTAGATATTTATAAAACTTGTAGATAAGATCTTAAATGATTAATTAAATGTTAAGGTTTAAAACCTATAGTTGGAGAAGTGAGATGTGTAGAAAATGAGTAAACATTTTTCTTTACCTAATTAATTTGTTATAGATTAAATTTGAGAATATTATAATGATGCATTTGGAGAATTTATTAAGAAAAATAAATTCAATTAAGAAGTGAAAGTGGTTATATTGATACATATATATACCTAAAGTATGCTTTTTAGCCAAATAAGAAGATGAGTAAATTAATACTCAACAAAACTAATAAATTAATTAGTTTTAATATGGACCAAGAAGGAATGTTATGTAATATAATTAATTAGGTTAATTATATTAGTTATAAGTTAAAGTTATAGAAAAGATAGAATAATTGCCTAGGATGACAATAATAAAAAGTTAATTAATTAAGTAATTAACTTAATTATCAAGTTGCAGTATAGAATCCAATAATATATTAAAACAAGCTTAATATTTTAAGTTTTGTTGGTAATTATAAAAAAGTCCAAATAAATTTAAGGATTTAGCCTCATGAAGAGTCCAAGTAATTTAATTACTGCTAGTGGACTAGCCCAAAAGGATTATATGTATTAGCGTAATATGAAAATACTTGCATGAAGGTGGGTAATTAAATAATAAGCCCAAGTGTTATGTTAAACGATAGTCCAAGAGGTAACTAATATAAGTCCAATTAAATTATATTGGCATGTATTAAATGTAATGGTGTGGAAGTCCAATTGAATTAATTGCTTAGCCCAAGTTAGTAGAAATGTGTGAGTTATGTTGGGTAGCCCAAATAATTTAAATGAGGAGTCCAATGAAAAGTAAACTATGTAGCCCAAACACTTAAAAGTCAAATGTTAGGCAATGTGTTGTGAAAATTTCAAGTATTGGTGAGTGTAGAGAATTAACTAATGTAGGGTTAATTAAATAACTTTAGTTGGTAGGCAAGAGAGGACATTAACCAAATATTGGTTAATTGCTAGGTAAATGAATGTGATGATGAGAATTAACCATGGATGAGTTAATTGAGTAACCCTATGTAGCAAATAAGTCAAAGGTTTAACTATGCATTGGTTGGTTGCTAGCAAAATGTGTAGCTACATAATTATATATATACATAATGGATGAGAATTAACTAAGGTGAGGTTGGTAGTTTCACCTTGAGTTAGTTGTTATAAGAGAGTAACCTTACATGGGTTAATTTGTGAAAGAATATTATAGATACAATTATGTATGTATATAATTTACCAAGATAGAATTAGTAGGTAACCATGGGTTGCATGTTGTAGAAAATTAACCATACATTGGTTAATTGTTAGGAAAAATTGCAAATATTGTATATATATGTATATATAATAAAAATAAAGGAAAAATAGTGGAATGTTGACCAACAATTGGGCCCCACTTAAGGATTGAGTAAAGTTGCATGTTGCTTATATTCAATTTAAATTGGTCATTCACTTTGTCAATTTATTCTAGGATGGGATTTAAATAAAATGTTGTTGATGAATATAGATATACATGTTTAAGTATATAAATTGGTATAGAGTTAACCAATGTTGGTTAAATGAATTAACCTTGAGTAATAAGAAAGATTGTCTATCACTAACCCTAGTCAATCAAGATGGTCAATTCTTATGAATTTATGTTTGTAGATAACTAACCATTGTTGGGTTAGTTGTTAACCCTAAGTGGTAATAAAAATAAAACATTAACCAATGCTAGAGTTAAGTGTTAGTAACTATATATATATATATATATATATATATATATATATATACTTGACTTTAGAGAATTAACCTTACTGTGTTAATTGGTGAAAAATGATAAAATTTGAATATTTATTGTTATGATGAGTTTGGACCATGGTTGGATGTATGGACTAACCTAGGTCATTTGAATGTAGAGAGTTAACCACATTGTGGTTAATTGTTGGGAGATGTATAAATATGTAAATATATAAATAAGATGAGCTTTAACCAAAGTTGGGTATTTGAGTGACCAAGGTTAAGTGTAGTACTTTAACCCTAGATCTTATGGGAGTTAGAGAGTTAACCACATGTGGGTTAAGTGTTGGTGATATATTGCTTATTTTGCACTTCACCATCTATGTTGCTTGTAGTAAAGTTGATGGGTGACATTTTAAAGGTCAAATGATGGTCAAATATGAAAAAAATACAAGTATTGTGTATATATGTGTTGGTATATATATAGATGTTGGTGTATATGTATATGTGTATATATATAACTAATAAAAGAAGCCAAATTGGTGAAAATAAATGCTAGACCCGAATTTTAAGGGGGGGGCACATGGGGATGTTGAGTGTTGCTTCATATTGCTTCATTTTCACTCCAAAAGTTGCTTACAAGTAAGTTTGATTGAAGTCATTCATTTTAGTCATTCATCTTAGTCTTTTCCTTCCATAAATCAAGCTAGGATTGGACTTTGTAGAAATTGGAAAGATATGTTAGTCAGTTGGTATAGATATACCTATTATAAACAATAAAAAGAGATGATAGAAAGGCCTATAAATAGAGCTCATTAGTTCTTTTATAGGAGTTTGGTCATTTGTTGATTGTCTACACCAAATCTAAAGAGAAGTGAGAGATCAAGTATAGAGAGCTTGTGATCTTAAGAGAGTTTAAAAGAATCACTAAGAGTGTTGGTCATTTCGAGTGGAAGAAAAAGAAAGAGGAGGAGTCCTAGCAAAGCTCTGGCAAGAAGAAGATCTCTTAGAAGGTTAAAAGTTTCCTTAACGTTGATCTTTTTATTTTATGTTGTTAAATGTTTGAACTAAAGAGGTTATATAAAATGTATGATATGTATATGATGTATGTAAAGTCATAAAATATGATAGTGTAGCAAATAATACTTGTAGCATCATGTTTACACCAATCGAATCAAAGATTTATAAAGCTAGTTTTCATTCTGTTCTTGTAAGCGATTTTAAGCTTATTTTCATTTGGAATTAGGATTGTGATCTAAAGGGAAGTTGTAGAGGGGGAAATTCTAATGAGAATGGACTCAATAATCATCCCAAAATATTTTAAAATGAGAAAGTTATGGCGGTCGGAGTGATTGGGGGTTGGGCAGTCTTATTTAGGGTTTTGCATTCTGCTTTAAGCACCCCGGAGCCCAAATTAAGCCTTTGTTGAGCGCCCCAGCGCTCAACAGAGAAAGTTCAAGTTATTTTTTTGTCCGGGTCGAATTTTCTTTGAAAATTTAAGTTGAAATAAGTGTCAAATGAATGTGTTTGTATAATAAATCAATATATGAAGTTTATTATGAACGAATTGGTAACTAAATGTTTAAAATAAAGATTAAGGTTAACACAATTAAAAAGTTAACTATTTGTATTGTTTGAAAATTGTTAAAATATTATTAAATGCTTAATAATATTAATATGTAACTAAAATGTTATTGAATGATTAATAACATTAGTAAAGGTTTAAAAGATTATTAAATTAATAACATTAGCAAGTGATTAAAAAGGTTATTAAATAATTTATAACATTAGTAAAGGATTTAAAATATTATTAAATGATTAATAACATTAGTAGATGATTAAAATATTGTTAAATGGTTAATAATATTAATAAGTGATTACAATATTATTAAATGGTTAATAATATTAGTAAGAGATTAAAATATTATTAAATGGTGAATAATATTAGTAAACGATTAAAATTATATTAAGTGGTGAATAATATTTGTAAAAGATTAAAATATTATTAAATGGTTAATAATATTAATAAGTGATTAAAATATTATTAAATGGTTAATATTATTAAATTATTAATAATATTAATAAGTGATTAAAATATTATTAAATGATTAATAATATTAGTAAGAGATTAAAATATTATTCAATGGATAATAATATTAATAAGTGATTAAAATATTATTAAATGGTTAATAATATTAATAAGTAATTAAAACATTATTAAATGGTTAATAATATTTGAATGTAGGTGTATATTATCAAAGGTAGATAATATTTTAAGGTATTTGGTACATTATTAAATGTTCAAATCATTAAATTATGCAAAAGAAGGAAGTTTAATTGAATTAAACCAATGTAAATAGTTTATTTGTGACTAATTTAGATAACATATTAAAAGTGGGTCGTACAATTAACGTGTAGTGAATGTGTAAGTTCGTTAAGTGTACCCGACATATCCCAACTATATTTTGGGCTAGGATTTTTGTCCGGAACTTAAGGGTTCGTTTGTCAGATATATTAAGAGTTAATAATTTAAAGTTAGAGTCTTATATAAAGACTAAGTAATAGTCATTGAAACTAATGATGATGTCAATTTCATATATAAATTGTAGGTTGAGCAAAATACGCAAAATAAGCGTAAATGGTAGAAGCGAACCATACAAGTTTTTCAAAACCTTCTCCTATGTGCATTGCTATGCTACAATATGATATTAAATTATTGATATGAAGATATATTGATGATATTTATGATATGTGAAAAGCATGAGGTATAATTACATGTGAAATATGTACAAAATATGAAGCATGAATTGCTAAAGACTAGTTGTTTATTATATGTGATGCATAACAAGTATGAAGCATTCATAAAATGAAAAGCATGAAATGCATGATGTAGAAAGGAAATGCAGAATATGTATAACATGTGAAGCATGTAATGTGTTATGTGTAACTGTTAGACTTGCTGAGCCGTCGTGCTCACTCTTGCTATAAAACCAACACTTTCAGATAAGTGCGAGACATCCGACGTTTTCGATAAAGATCAAGGATCAAAAATGTGTATTACTTTCATCGAAAATTTAAGTGGTTGTTGTAGTTATGAGTCCGGATTGGACAGGTAAAATGATTGCGTTATTAATTAAATGATTAGTATGTATTATGAGTGTTTAAAAACTCAAATTGATTGTAACAGAATGTCGTATCATGTATGATATACAGACATGCTAGAAATTTGTAAAGATTGCGATTCTAGAATAGAAAGAGATGTTGTAAGGTTTTAAATAAATGATTCTTTAGCAATTATAATATTGTTGTAAGTCATGAACGATAAGAAAAAGGTTGTACAGTGATAAACCACATTCGAGGTTCAAGGGACTCGGATTTGGGGATGTCACAATATATATATTTCAAGCGCTCCGGTGCCGGCCTAGTCTTCCACCTTTGACTTTGTTTGACCGGCTTGATTTTGGCTTGGTCTTACTTGCAACACTTGAACCAACTTTATATGTTCTTCCTTAATTGATATATTTGTAACTTCACCCACCCAAACTTCTAGAATTAATCTATTAAGCTCTTCTTTGAATCATTTAGCTCGTGTTCGCGTAACTGGTCCAATTGAAACTTGAACAAGATCTCCTCAAGCTTTAAGTCCTTGATTCCCCTCCATCAAAAAGTCATATTTTAAACAAAATAAAAGAAAGAATATTTTTACCCCCTATGTATATAAATATTCTAAATAAATTGTGAATAGCAAAAAATTTCCAATAATGTTTCTAATACGTAATGTTTTTCATTTGGAAAAAAAGTAATATATGTAATGAAGTGTTAATTTCTTAAGACATGTCATAATTGAAATATAAATATATTATTAACTTGTTATATTATGCAAAGGAATACGACTCCACCCTTTTATTTGTAATATAAAATGACATAATATTTTTAAATTTATTATCTCAATTACATTATCATTCCATCACTAATAAATTAAACGCTCAAATCAATTTTAGAGTAAAATTAATATGAAATATAAATATATCCTTAAAATTTAAGTTTACAAATGTGATTTTTTTTGTGAGACTGAGGGAGTAATATTTTGGATTGTATTGTCTAAAAAATTAAATTCATATGTATTCATTTTTAATTTTTAGAGTTTCAAAAAATAACTTTAAGAAGTCAATGAAACACATTTTGTGAAATAGATGTAATATATATAAACCATTATAAATTTATATTTTTTTTAAAATGCAAATAGGTATCATATATTCCCTCCGTTTTAAAATTAAAAATATAATGTAATTATTTAGGTCAAATGATAGCATATTAAATTTTAAATTAATGTGAATTTATTTAATTTTAATTGATACAATTATTATAATTGTATAGTATATAACAAAAAATATTAATTATAAAATTTATTTTATTCTAAATTTTTATGAGTTATATCAATTTTAAAATTTAATATATAATTATTTAATTTTAAAAATCAGATTATATTTTTAATTTTGAAACTAAGAGAGTATATTAAAAAAATTCAAAAACAAAAACAAAAACAAAAGCGCGGTCCCTACTGCCTCCGGTGTACGGACGCCCTCAACTACTAATGTTCAAGGGAGTTAGTTTTGCATTTTTTGTTTTTCGGCTTTTTTTCTTTTTTAATGGGCCTTTATTCAATCCAAGCACGGTTCAATTTGGCGCGAACATTAGAAGTAAGTTGTCTTTGTCTACCAGCTAGGAATTTATATTTTAAAATATTTCTATTATATAATTTGAACTATTTGAAATTCAAATTCCCCTTTTATAAATACTTTTGTATTTGGTTTTAAATTATATATATAGAAGGAGTAATTCATATCTATCGTTAGCTATATGGATCATTTTTCAATTAACTATCTTCAACCGTTCATTGTAATTTTGGACGGTCCAGATTAGGATAGGACGATTACTACTGGAATAAATTATTGTGAAGAGTAATCCGCAATAACTAATTGCGGCCTGCAATCAGTCTTGAATTTCCCCATCTTTGTCCCTTAGGAGGATTAAATGAATAATAAAAAAATACTATCCGTAAGAACTTCTTGCAAATAGTTGACAAAAAAAATTGTGAAATCTATCCGTAGTAATTATATTTTAAAACAAAAAATTATGTATACAAATTTTCTATCCATTCAATCAAAAAATTAACAAAAGAAAAAGTAACTCTTTTTTCATGCGAGGTCGAGTAGATATATTTATAAAAAAAATGCAATTATTTTTATAATTTTTTCTATATACTGTCTTCTTCTTTTTTGAGAATCCAATTTTTGTATATACTAATGAGAGGATTTTGTTGCTCAATAACAGTAGTTCTCCTAGTGGCCAGTCAAGAATAAGTAAGCTTATTGAACTAATTGGAGTAGAAAGTTGCATCATAAGTAGAGGGTTGTTATAGGAATTAATCATTAGTTAGTGTGAGAACTCATTTTGGAGTAGGGTTTCAAAGTGAGTATGAGTTTTCATAACTAACAGAAGTAGTAATATAATATTGAAACCCCATCAATTATATTGCTACATTTTGAAGGATTCAGGGGATCAGTAGATTGTTATCTGGAGAATGAAAAAGTGGAGATCTATCTACTTATGTACACCAGGTCATGTTGTATTTAAATTCAAATTGCAAAAGAATTTAAGAATATATATATAGATAGATAGATAATTATTTTATTTTAAAAAGTAACTATCCGCAGGAATTTCTTGCAAATAAGTTTTTTTTAAAATTGTTAACTATCCAGCAAGAAATTCTTGCAGGTAGTATTTTTTTTTATTCATTTAATTCTCCTGAGGGGCAAAGACGAAAATTCAGAGCCAATTACTATTCGCAATAAATTCTTAGAGATAGTAATCATTTCATTCTAATTTGAACTATCCAAGATTATAATGAAATGGGCTAGGAAATGATCCATAGCCAGCGATGACTATGGATTGCCCATATATATATATATATATAAATTTGAGGCCGCATTCATGGCAAACGGTTGCTGGAAGTACTGTTTCAACAATCAAAATATGAGGCGATTTGTTTGTTAAATTGTCTGCCGCTAGAGCCACTAACTGCAGCATTAAAAAAAAATTGGTTGCCGTTAGAAACTCTAGCAACAGTATGCTGTGAATGCGGTACCTATATATATTATATATATATATATATATATATATATATATATATATATATATATATATATATATATATATATATTGTAAAATAGTCATCCATCACAAAAATTAGTGATGTTAGCTAAAAAAAACATTAGCAGGTATTGATGTGATACTTGAGGGCAAATCACATGTAATGTGTGACGCCCCCAAATCTGGGCCCACACAGCCCAAACTTGAGTCGTCAAAAGACTACAACAAAATTATTACAACAAAGCACAACGTACAACAATACAGTGTATAATAATACACAACTAAGTTTTCACTATTATTGTCACACTATTTTACAAAACGTGAAGACTATGATAGTTATTCCTCGGACCCTCACTCCATCCCCCGGCTAGACCCTGTTATGTTTTCATCTCCTGTTGAAAAATAATGGAACAAAAGAAAGGGTGAGCTCAAATAGCCCAGTAAGAAATATCATGACTAAGATAATGACGAATAAATTATCATTAGCCTTCAACAGTTAAGTTCTTGATAGAATACAACAGACTACAAGGAGTATATCAAAAACTGCAGTTAAATTCTTGAACAATGTTCAGATCAATAATAGCAGCAGAATGAGCAATCTCTTAGAAGAATAATGCAGACTATAATGTCCACTCGGTTCTCTTTTTAGGAAAAATATCATCAACTTTTATCATTTGAAATACCATTAGTCATGATAATAGAAATTCACAATTCCTGATCATAATCATGCAAATCAACAGTTCATCTTTGCACTACGGGCAAAGACATTCAATATAACACCAACGGTCATGATTATACTAGATTCAGCCTTTGGTCATAATCATACCAAACAACAGTTCATCTTTGCACTACGGGCCAAAGAGAACATTCACCACGTGCCATAAAAGACACCGAACAGATGTATCGCCTTTAACCTATTATATCGCCTTTAACCTATCATCTGTTCAACAAATATATCACATCTGTGCCCCCGGCCACAGATATTCACAACAGCTTGATTCTTGATGATTAGTACAAATAACAGTGATACAAATGATGAACAGAAGAAACAGGATAAACAATAAGTATCAGAAGTTTACTTTGTGCAGATTCAAATAATGTCCAAATTGTCAACATGATGTGGAGTGAAATTTAAAAATAATATTCAAGATCCACAGTTCAGAATAACGGTTACAGTTCAATAGAAAGGTTCACGTAAATAGGAAGGTTCAGTTGAAATAATGAAGTTCATCTATTATGGAACATATAATATTTTCAGGAATTATAGAAGCAATAGTTCCATAATAAATTTCGATTTAGGAGTATGAAAGAAAATAATAACTCTTACCGTAGCAGGTTTGATTAACAAAAGGTGAAGAAAATTAATACAAAGGGTTATTCACCAACAGGCGGTAATCCGCGCCATAAGTTATTCCCACACTTTAATAGAATTTGAGTACAAAGAGTTATTCACCAAACAGGCGATAATCCGCGCCGTAAGGTTATTCTCAGAGATTAATAATGAATGAATACAAAAGGTTATTCACCAACAGGCGATAATCCGCGCCGTAAGGTTATTTCCACAATTTAATACATGGAAATAAATGACACATCTTATGAGTAAGAAAGAAACGATATTATTTTTTAGAATCAAATAATGATAATCCCTTACTTTAACACGTGACTGGATGAGGTTGTTTAACTTGAACAGTACACGTACACTTATAGATCTTCACAAATACTCAAGATGACTTAAGCACACTTAGAGAGAACTTTCACAAGAAGTATTTAGAGAGAGAAAGAAAGAACAAGTAAGGAAGTTTATGAAAAATCCTTAAGTTAAGGCTTCTATTTATAGCCAAAAATCTTATAATTCCTTTAATCTAAACCATTCATTTAAAGATCATCTTTTAATCTACACCATCCATTTCAAATTTTATATTATCTTTAATCTACACCATTCATTTCATATCACCTAACTTTATATTATAAACAAATCAATTCAATTATTCAACAATAATTTACACTTTAATCTACACCATTCATTTCATATCACCTAACTTTATATTATAAACAAATAACTTTATCAATTCAATTATTCAACAATAATTCACACTTTAATCTACACCATTCATTTCATATCACCTAACTTTATATTATAAACAAATAACTTTATCAATTCAATTATTATGACTAATTGTTATAAATACAGTATAGTTAGCTCTTAGATATCAAGTCAATTAATTAATGAAATACAACTGTTTAAATAACATCATAATAGAGATAACAATAATGTAAAAGAAAGCATATGTTACTGTGTAATGACAATTATTGATTCAATAATGTGAATTACTGTGCATATGTTACTGTGACAATTATTAGGTTCAATAATTTTAAAAACAGTGCAGCAACAATTATTGACTCAATGATATAAAATACAGTGTAATGACAATTATTAAATCAATAATGCAAAATACTGTATAACAACAATTATTGAATTGATAATATAAAATATTATGCAGTGACAATTATCGATGGAATGATGCGTAACAGTTACGGTGTCAATTATCAGACCAATAATATGAGACACTATGCAATACCGTGTGTTACAGAAAATACCATAAACTACCGTATGCTACTATTCTTTTATCACTGGTATTTTAACAGTTCCGTTGACTATTTTTATTTAAAAAAGTTATTTATGTCGTTTTCTATATCCGACAAATATTCCGTTGTGGGGTCCACCAATAATTTGTTATTTCGGCGCCGTCGTACGGCACGAATATTCCCCGACCAAACGAATATTCCCCGACAAAGCGAATATTGTCCGATAAAATAAAATTTGCACATAACATCTTTAACTTTTAACTTTATCGATTTAACCACTTACTGTTTTAAAAAATATATATATATATATGAAGAAAAATTAAATTTTTGTATTTCATAAAATTCGGGGTCTTACATAATGAATTGATCATTTTTGAATCATTTGAATCAAAAGTGTGATGATTCAAAAATTTAAATAAATCACAGGTAATTTTTTGAATTTTATTTTATTATAAAGTAACTTGATTTTGTAAATCACATTATTATTCACCAAGGTCTAAGAATATTTAATCTAATACTAGTGGCTAGATTTAGTATAGTTACTCTAATTATATGAAGAATAGGACATATCTAGATGCACTTCAAAAACTATAATCTATTTCCCGAGGTACTCAAATTGTTTGGGTGAAAGTCCGTTCTCTCTCTGGTAAAAAGAAAAAATCACTGACGCCTCTGGCTAAGCGTGCAGTGGTCCCCAAAGATAGGCTCTTCTTGGATGATTGTGGCGGAGCTATGCCCACCAGAGTCGATCTGTTGTATTGCGTTCTACGAGTGCTCACCATGGTTTGATTTTAAGGGACATAGTTTGATGTGCCATTCCGACAGACGCCGCGAATCTAATACGTTTAAGATAAATTTCATTATAACGTCGTTGAAACTGTCAGGGCGCCTTTGAATTACTGCTCAAGTGCTCGCAAAACAAATGAAAATCTAACCCGAATGGGTTGGTTTCCGGAAAGAAAAATTATTTTATACTCTTGAAACATGATGAATAATTTATTTCTTCTCTCATATATATGTAAAATTTTCTGTGATAAAGTTTACAAAAGACCCACATACACGTAAGAGGAAGAATAAACTATTCACCGTACTCTAAAAATATGAAATAATTTTTTTTTAAAAAAAAAGACTTTGATACTTAAGTCAATCATTAACTTGAGAGAATTAGAGCTGAATAATATACAACTGAGTGTATAAATGTTGTTGCACGTACATCAATCATTTATCGCTTCATTTATCCTTTATTAATAATCCCTAGTCGTACTTGGCACGCATTGTGTACGGAAGTAAAAAAACTAAAGTTTAATTAGTGGGGAGATAACTTATGAATGACAGAAAAAATAGGAGATAAAAAAATTGTAATAAGAAAGTAGGGGATAAAAAAATTGTAATATTTTTTTAAACCATAGTTTAATTAGTGGGGAGATAACTTAGGAATGACAAAAAATAGGAGATAAAAAAACTGCAATGAGAAAGTAAGGGATAAAAAAACTGTAATATTTTTTTTAAACCATAATTAAGTGTTACAAAGCCTCAAAAATTATCAGTATTTTTCTCCATCTCCCCTTATATAATCATAAAATCCTACCCCCAATTGATTAGGGTTTCCGAATAATATTTATATATCATTACTAATAATTATCCTCAATAATTATCTAATGATATATATATGATAATTATCTATGGAGATACTTATGTCATGATTCTCATCAGTATCCCTTCTTTAATATGCCACGTGTCATATTTTTATTGGTAACATATTTACTATATCATCTAATAAAATCAAATAGACTCTAACCTTAGTAATTTAGAGCTTAAATAAGATACGTGACTGTAAAGGAAGTATACTAATTGTGAATTATTTTGATCAACAATATCCAGAGAACGTAAGAACAATGATTATTTAAGGGAAGTGATATTTTTATAAAAAAAATTGATATTTTTACATATAAATTGTCGTTATAAACCTATAACGACGGTTAACACTGTTGATATATACTTATAATGACACTTTTCATATGAAAATATCAAAAAATCTTGTGAAAATATTAATTTTCTTATTTAATTAGTCACCTTCATGAAAGTACAAAATAGAATATTTCTCAAACAATATAACCTTAATAAAATAAATAGTATTCTATGACATATACAAGAAAAATCCTCGATTATTGTAATAATATCATATCATTTAAATACAATTTGAGATAAAATAAAAATAAAAAATTAATACCCCTTACATTATCCTTTTCACAAGACACTTTAATAATTAAAAAAAAAAAATTAAAAAAAAATCTGCATAACTCTTTTTTTTTTCTTTCACAGATTCATCCATGGAGTTTAAATCTAAAATATTAATTAAAACCAAAATCAAGTTATCTCATCAGTGTCACCATTAAAACCACCCATTTATTTCTTTCCCATGCAAAGCAACCCGTCATCATCAGTTCTTCTTAAAAATAAAACTCGTATATTTTTCAAAATCAATTCCATGGGTCTACAAATTTAATTAATATATTAAAGTGTTTGGGAGTAAATACATTAATTTTAAAATTAATGTATTAAGCTTGATTTTTTTTTAAATACTCTATTAGTCTTTCAGAAACTGATTTAGTTTGATTTTTTTTTAATCAAATACATTAATTTTAAAATTAAAATTTAAACATACTTATTTATATAATTAAATCTATGAAAATTAAATTTGATAGTAAATTCAACATATTTTTTTTATGGTTATAAAGTCTCCATCTATATTTATTAAAAAATAGTATAAATTTTAATTATAAAAATAATTAATTTAACTAAAAAAATCAAATCAAGTCAATTTTTGCGGAATGGAGTATTTTTTTTTATGGTTATAAGCCTGCATTGTGCTTTCTCTTGATCAGGCTGCTGATGAGACCAATATCAGATGAAAATTTATACATCCCTAAAATTAGATAGCTATAGTACAAAAATGCCACATATACATCCCTAAAATTAGATAGATATAGTAATGATGTGAAAAATTCACGTCACTTTATAGTTTTAAATCAAAAATATATATAGTAATGATGTGAAAAATTCACGTCACTTTATAGTTTTAAATCAAAAATATATCTCTAATTATGAAATAAATAAATAAATAATATATATATATATATCTTATTTTGAAACAGATGGAGGGAGTACATATATATACCCACGCACGCGTGTTATATTATTAAGTGTTATCATTTTATTCATTGTTAAGCATTACAAGCAAGAGATTTGACATTACATAGCCCTGTTCATGGCTAAAGCATAACAAATAAGTTGTAATTCTGAAATAAAACATATTGTGAATGCAACTGAACTATCGGATAAAATCAACCGTGTCTCAGACATGGCCGCTTGCATCAAATTCTTAAGTCCAGCATTCAATGATTCTGGGCATAAACGACACTTTTGAATAATGAAGCGTAATGTATTCAAGATTCTGATTTACAGAGAGCCTCCATCAGGTGCTGTTTTTGTTATTTAGTTATTCTTTACTACCATGGATTTTTTAATTGAGTTGCCAGAAAATTTGTCTATTCTCATGCAGAAAGAACAGCCGAAAGCTACCAATCTAAGCATCAAATTTCATCAATCCAACAGAACAGAACCGAGCACAACAATTCAATCAAAATATCTGATTAACAAGAGCTTCTATAAAACCCCATCCATCGTCAATATCTGGTCCCACCCAGAAACCTGATATTACTGCAGAAGTAATAGAACTTACATTAAAGTGATAAGAAAATGGTTCAGGAAAATGTGAGCGCCTTGCCATTATACGGTGATGGCAACTCCTATCTACAGGAAATATGCCTCGATCAGAGCACTTGTGACCGAGAATTTTGACTACTGCAAATAAAATTCAAAATGTCAGCTCAAGAAGATCGCCACTTATGAGATTCTTTTTGAATGCCCTAATCATTTGCTTTGCATCCACATGGAATTGACATTAATTCACTTCAATATTAACTTAACTCAATAGCTTTCTGATGAATAGTCAGTATCTTTTTGATGAAGGAAAATTTGTTTTCTTTATTTTCCTTTGGTTTATTCACAAATCCAGGTTTTATAGAATAAAATCAGTAGTAGTGGCTTGTGAGTAGAGTGATAATGCCTTTCTAGACATAGGTTAGGGGCCAGCCAATACTTCGCAAAGGCAATGATATCCTCTGGCTGCCCCGCCCACACATAATTTACTATGGGATTACCAGTATGTGTATTTGATGAGGTATTGTGTGTACCCGATGGTTATCTAAGTGCACACTCTAAAGGTAATGGATATGGATTCCAACATCATCACAAAAAATAATAATAATAATAATAATTAAAAAAAAAAAAATTATTATGGGAAAAAAATGAAAGTGCTGCACGCAACTCAATATAAGCTTGTGCTACAAATACATACATATATATATATATATATATATATATATATAAAGAAGAGCATAATGATATCATTCCATAGGTTTTTACTGATCCTTGGTCATACTGTAATTAGATTTGAATATGTCAAAAATCTAATAAAATAAAAATTCGTATGTAACTTGGTCCTTTAATTTACTAAGAATTGCTAAATTTAAAGAATATGAAATAGATTCTCTTCCCTTCCTCCCCTGGTTTTCTCAAGTGGCAAAGTAACATTGCTCATCAATCAAATTCATATATTCAAAGGAAACTTTGACACAGTTTCAATCTCATTTGGTTGGGACTTGGGAGTTTAGTTAATCGTTGCAACCAAAAAGAGGATTAATGTTACAGGAATGAGGAAAATGTTAACTTATGAAAGAAAGACTTTTATTTTTATCCCTTGAGAAATGTAGCTAAAAAAAACAGATTGAAACATCTGGAGTCAATTTCAAGTTCTGATTGTGAAGTTTCCATTAAATTTTAAAAAACAACTGCAATTTGGCCGATTTAAATTCTTTAAAATGTTTTCTTACACATTTCCAGATAATATAAATTAAAAAATGAAGCACAACTTAAGGTCCTGCTCAAGGGTTTGTAATAAAGGATTAGTACAAGAAAAATGAAGAATAACCTGTTCTACAGGTAGTCGAATATAGCAGTCTTCTACTGACTGATCTCCTCGGGTATGTATCCTGAAAGTAAGCCCATTAAAATTGAGCTAGAAACCAACCACCCATTCCCACATAATCCATTCTTTTCAGTAAGTAGTCTGTGACAATGATTTCATCCAAATAAAAATAAATTTGATTTGGTCATTGTCAAGGATAGACATATTTTGTATAAGAAAATTGCCGCAAACAAGCCTAGTTTGCCTCTTGGAAAGTCACCGAGCAACATAGCAATTTTAAGCACATGATACCCAGTACAAGTAATTTCCAATGAGATAATTCACATTAAAATAATAAAATCAAGTTATGACAAAAAAAAATCTGACTATAACTATGGATTCTAAAACCACCTCTGCAAAGGTATCCAAATACCAACATTTTTCCCTCAAACATTACATTTCCCAAGCCACGTAATAGGTTAGTACTATAAAAGTGTGGTATGAGGGACTGAGGAAACGTGGACGGTAAAGCTAATGCAGAGTTGAAAATCAGGTTGAAAATTATTGTCTACTTCAGACAGATAAATGATGCACTAAATATTCTTGCACCACACAAAATGCCAGCGGAAAACATGCAATATACAAAAACTAAGAAACCATGGCTGGGTACTCAAGGAACAATATGTTGTTCGCTAGGTCAATAAGTATTTGGTAACTCTGTGATGGAATACATTCAAGTAAATGATTTTTAAGGACACCTAACTTTACTTTCTAATTTGAAACAAGTTGGTTATGTAAAAACGTGTAATTAAAACTAAAAATGTAGTATGTTTCATGTCAGGTGAAGGTTCAGTTGATCATAAAAGCTTCAACTTATTGTAAAATATGTAGTCAAATTCCCCATATGCTGCAACAGCAAACAAATGTATACACAACCCTGAACATTAATTTTGACTTTAACCAAGTCAAGATTCTCGTGTCCAGTACAATTTGATTACCTAATGGTTTAACATAAACCTGAACCAGAATAAAGCTTAATAAACTATTAACTAGCAGACCATAAATTCCTTATCCCAGCCTGAATCTCTAAACGTACCAGTTGTCACCAACATAATACAGATCTAAACTTCTACATTTAAAATTATTGCGCTAAAGGTTAAAATCTACAAAAAATTCCAAAATATCTTTTTCTGTTTCACCATAATATGAAAACGGCCAGATTTTCCACACTTCAATAACATTCTCGAAAAACAAAGCAAGCTCATTTTTATGTAGCTAATTGGAAGCATAAATCAGTTTTCCCTATGTTTTATTTTTTATTTTTATTTAAAAATTGTTTAACTGCAACGGAAATACAAAGAAATGAAAAATCATTCAATGTTAACTCTTCATTAGTGGGGATAATAAAAGCAACCTAATAGCTCAAATAAAGAAATGGCCATGAAACCAAATCATAGCATCTATTTCTTGGCTTAATTAATGGAAAACAACTACATGCCAATTGAACAGAAAAAAAGGGGGGGAAATAAAGACAAAAATACTTGAATTTTGCATTGGGGTTGTGGGGAATGAAGGAAAATAAGTGAAAATTAGTTCAAGATATTATACACAATCTTAACGATTTAACATTATTTCCATTTTTCATCAATCATACTGAGCAATAATTTTGAAAAGAAAGAAAAGTTCGAGAAGGGTTTCTAGCGGATTACCTGAATTAGGGTTTGAGGTGCAAAAAGAGGCGTCGAGAAGCTGAAGGAGACTAACCACGCCATGGTGTCCCTGCTGTGGGTCAGTACGACCATGGTTTTTGTAAGAAGCGGTAACCTGATATTCGGCCTCGGAAGAAATTACTCCTATTGGACGCTCTTTTTTTTTAAAAAAAAAAAATTGTTAAAATATTTTTTATAGAAAGGATAAATTTCTAAATTTGTAGTTTAAAATGGAAAAGTAACTAATATTTTTAAAAACAGAATACACATGAAAATTAATTAATTAATTTTCAAAGTGATCTTCCTTTTATTAAAAAAAATAAAAACACTATTTTCACATATTTTTTATATTTTTATATAATTCTCTCTCACATAAAGGTGAGATCCATTTTATTCTCGTGCGAGAGAATATCATGTGAAAATATTAAAAAGATAAATAAAAATATCAGTTCTAAAAAACAATATCTCAATATACACCGTTACATTTATTATTATTATTATTATTATTATTGTTATTATTATTATTATTATTATTATTAATAATAAATAAATAAATAAAAATTAGAAAACCGATATAACCGGTTTGGTTCGGTAAATATCGAGCTAATAAAATATTGTATCGGACCGATTTATTTTGTACCGAATCAACTGCGTCAATCTGATCCGAAAAATCATAAAAATCAAATAAATTGCATAGGCCTAAAAATATGTATATATTTGTTACCATTCTCTTATAACGAAAAGTTGCCATAAAAAATAAAAAATGACAACAGAAAATCTCATCTCATGTTTGAGAGCTTATTCGGGAGTTTTATCTCTTGCTAAAAAAAGAAACAAGAATAGATCGGGTGGGATTGGTTTGTGGATCGGATCCTAAACGTGCCATAAATGGGCTTTTGGAGAGAGTATGCTATTTACAAACAAAGGACAAAAAAATCCCAGACACCATAGTATTTGAGAATGACTTATTTTAAGTTATGTTAAGTTGTGATATATAAATAAAAGTGTTTGGAATTATTTTAACTTATAAATTAGATTAAATTGTGAGCGTGTTTGTCAAATATGACTTATTACAAGTTAAAATAAGTTATAAAGATTAATAAAATAAAAACAAAAGAGACTTTACATTTGGTCAAACTTTTCTTTTTTTTAAACATGACTTTTAAGTCAATTTTTTTAAAATTAAAAATTAATATTTCTCAAAAATTACTCATAAGTCAACAAATAAAACACCCAAATATTAAAAATCTACTTATAAATTAGTTTGACCAATTTATAAATTACTACTGTATAATGTCTACATTCTCCTATGTTTCAAAACGATGTGTTTCATTTATAAAAGAGCATGTAAATAAACTCCAACTTCAAATACCAGAGTGTCTACACTTTACTCTGTAAGCCTGTTTGGGAGCTATTTATAAGTCATTTTCCATAAAAATCTGTTTGGGATTTTATTTTATTTTTACTTATTAGTCAAAAAAATAAGCACGAAATTGTTTCTTATTTCAAACTAACTTATAAGTAGATTTTTATAAGTTAATCAAACCACGTGAATTGTCTATTTTATCCCTCTTCTTCATTGTTAAATCATATGTTTACTCCTCTTCTGTGACACCCCCAAATTTGAGCCCACACAGCCCAAACTTGAGCCGTCAAAAGACTACAACAAAATTATTACAACAAAGCACAATGTACAACAATACAGTGTATAATAATATACAACTAAGTCTTCACTATTATTGTCACACTATTTTACAACACGTGAAAACTACGACAGCTATTCCTCGGACTCTCACTCCATCCCCCGGCTAGACCCTGTTCCGTTTTCATCTCCTGTTGAAAAACAATGGGACAAAAGAAAGGGTGAGCTTAAATAGCCCAGTAAAGAATATCATGACTAAGATAATGACGAATAAATTATCATTAGTCTTCAACAGTTGAGCTCTTGATAGAATACAATAGACTACAAGGTTTATATAAAAAACTGCAGTTAAATTCTTGAACAATGTTCAGATCAATAATAGCAGCGGAATGAGCAATCTATTAGAAGAATAATGTAGACTATAATGTCCACTCGCCTCTCTTTTTAGTAAAAATATCATCAACTTTTATCATCTGAAATACCATTAGTCATGATAATAAAAATTCACAGTTCCTGGTCATAATTATGCAAATCAAGAGTTCATCTTTGCACTACGGGCCAAAGATATTCAATATAGCACCAGCGGTCATGATTATACCAGATTCAGCCTTTGGTCATAATCATACCAAACAACAGTTCATCTATGCACTACGGGCCAAAGAGAACTTTCATCACGTGCCATAAAAGACACCGAACAGATGTATCGCCTTTAACCTAGTATATCGCCTTTAACCTATCATCTGTTCAACAATTATATCACATCTGTGCCTTCGGCCACAGATATTCACAACAACTTGATTCGTGATGATTAATACAAATAACAGTGATACAAATGATGAACAGAAGAACAGAATAAACAATAAGTATCAGAAGTTTACTTTGTGCAGATTCAAACAATGTCCAAATTGCCAACATGATGTGGAGTGAAATTTAAAAATGATATTCAAGATCCACAGTTCAGAATAACGATTATAGTTTAATAGAAAGGTTCAGAAAATAGGAAGGTTCAGTTGAAATAATGAAGTTCAACTATTATGGAACATATAATATTTTCAGGAATTATAGAAGCAATAGTTCCATAATAAATTTCAATTTAGGTGTATGAAAGAAAATAATATCCCTTACCGTAGCAGGTTTGATTAACAAAAGGTGAAGGAAATTAATATCCCTTACCATAGTAAGTTTGAATAATGGAAGATGAAAAAGATGGTATCCCTTATAAGTATAAAGGAAAATGATATCACTAACGAATATGGAATAAAAGTGTCATGTGATAATTCGTGTAGACAAATTATTTTCACACGAGACAAATAAAAAGGGTTATTCACCAACAGGCGGTAATCCGCGCCGTAAGGTTATTCCCATCAATTTGAATACGAAGAGTTATTCACCAAACAGGCGGTAATCCGCGCCGTAAGGTTATTCTCAGAGATTAATAAGGAATGAATAGAAAAGGTTATTCACCAACAGGCGGTAATCCGTGCCGTAAGGTTATTCCCACAATTTAATACATGGAAATAAATGGCACAAGAAATAAACGATATTATTTTCGAGAATCAAAAAATGATAATCCCTTCCAGTAAGAAAGAAAATAATATCCATTTATGGTGATGAAAAGAATGATACCCCTTACCTTAACACGTGACTGGATATTGATTTAAATGAGGTTGATCAACCTATATATTTATAATAAAATTAGTAATTACCACATATAAATTTCAAAGTGTATGATAACTCGTATAATATGAACTATTATCTCACCTGCATGTGCTCAGCGTTTAAACTTAACTCCTGAAAATTTGGACTTTGACTTATCAGTTGAAACCCCATTAGGAGAAATGACCATTACATCTACTGTCTATAAATCTTGCCTAGTTCAAATCAACAACCTCACATTACCTGTTGACCTTATTTCTTTGGAAATGCATGAATTTGATGTGATTTTAGGAATTGATTGGTTGACTACCCATCATGCTAAAATTGATTTTTTTCATAAGATTATTAGTTTTCATATTCCTAATCAACCTGTCATGCAAATTCAAGCAACTAAACCATTGAAATCTATAATTGTTATTTCTAGCCATAAAGCCATTCGTTTATTGAAAAACGGATGTCAAGCCTTTTTAGCTCATGTCACTGATTTGAACAAAAATACGTCAAACTTGAATGATATTCCCATTGTTAATGAATTTCCTGACGTTTTTCCTGAAGAACTTCCTGGCTTACCCCCAAATCGAGAAATTGAATTTTGTATCGATCTTGAACCCGGTACTAAGCTCATTTCCAAAGCCCCATACCGAATGACTCCCATTGAACTTCAAGAGTTAAAAGTCCAACTACAGGAATTGTTGGATACTGGTTTCATTCGTCCGAGTGCATCACCTTGGGGTGCTCCTGTTCTATTTGTGAAGAAGAAAGACTGGAGTATGAGATTGTGCATTGACTACCGAGAATTGAACCATGTCACCATAAAAAAAAAATACCCGTTACCTCGGATTAATGACATGTTTGATCAATTACAAGGTGCTCAACATTTCTCAAAGATTGATCTCCGTTCTGGATATCATCAGTTAAAGGTTAAAGCTGAGGACATTCCAAAGACTGCTTTCAGAACTCGTTATGGGCATTATGAGTTCTTAGTCATGCCTTTTGGACTAACCAATGCTCCTGCAGCTTTCATGGACATGATGAACCGAATATTCAAAGAATATTTTGATCATTTTGTGGTTGTCTTTATTGATGACATCCTCATATACTCCAAGAGTCGTGGGGATCATGAACAACACCTGAGATTGATACTCCAAAAGCTACGTGAGAACAAGTTGTATGCCAAGCTGAAGAAGTGTGAATTTTGGCTTGAGGAAGTCACGTTCCTTGGGCATGTGATTTCCAGTAAGGGAATATCAGTTGATCCTACCAAGATCGAAGCGATATTAAATTGGGAGCAACCTCGGTCAGTAACTGAAGTCCGAAGTTTTCTGGGCTTAGCTGGTTATTATCGGAGATTCGTAGAAGGATTTTCTCGAATCGCCACTCCATTAACTCAGCTGACTCGAAAAAGTACAAAATTCGTATGAAACGAGGAATGCGAGAAAAGTTTTCAAGAACTCAAGAAGAGACTTATTTCAGCTCCTGTTCTGACCATACCATCAGGATCAGGAGAATTTGTTATCTACAGCGATGCTTCAGGCAAAGTTCTAGGCTATGTCCTTATGCAACATGGAAAGGTTATAGCTTATGCCTCTCGACAACTCAAAGATTATGAGAAAAATTATCCTACTCATGATCTAGAGTTGGCAGCAGTCGTTTTCGCGTTGAAGATCTGGAGACACTACTTGTACGGAGAAAAAGTGGATATCTATTCGGATCATAAAAGTCTAAAGTATTTCTTCACCCAGAAGGAACTCAACATGCGACAACGACGTTGGCTTGAGCTGTTGAAGGATTACAACCACACAATCCAGTATCACCCGAGAAAGGCGAACGTTGTAGCTGACGCTTTGAGCAGAAGATCTTATGCGAGTACAAGTGCACTGCTGACAACACAAAAGTGTATTTTGTACGACTTGCAAAAGATGGAGATAGAGCTAAAGACACCAGGGACCCACTCGAAGATTGCTCACGTGCGAGTAGAACCGGCTTTAATCGATAAAATTAAAGCTGCGCAAGCTACCGATCCGGAACTGATGAACATGATGAAGAAAGAACAAGAAGGTGCCATTCCCGAAGCAAGAATCGACGAGAAATGAATACTTCGAGTCAACTCTCGACTCTGTGTTCCTAACGATCCTGAATTAAAGCATAAAATCATGATGGAGGCACACAACACGCCGTTTGCAATCCACCCAGGAGGTACCAAGATGTATCGAGATCTTCGACATACATTTTGGTGGAACAATATGAAAAGAGAGATTGCAGAGTTTATCTCAAGGTGCCTAACTTGTCAACGTGTCAAGGCAGAGCATCAAGTACCTAAGGGTCCATTACAACCACTTGAGGTTCCCGAATGGAAGTGGGAACACATCAATATGGATTTCGTGACGGGTCTTCCCAAAGTTTCTCAAGGCTTAGATGCAATTTGGGTGATCGTAGATAGATTGACCAAATCTGCTCATTTCTTGCCTATACGAGAAAACTTTTCACTTGAACGTCTTGCCGGTATGTACATAAATGAGATTGTGAGATTGCACGGCATGCCAGTTTCCATAGTTTCTGATCGAGATCCTAGATTCACTTCACGCTTTTGGATCAGTCTACAAAAAGCTATGGGCACTGAGCTACGATTCAGTTCTGCATACCATCCTCAGACAGACGGACAATCGAAAAGGACGATCCAGACCCTCGAAGATCTTTTAAGACTTTGCGTACTAGATTTCAAAGGAAGTTGGGATAAGTACTTGCCATTGGTGGAATTTTCCTACAACAACAGTTACCAAACAAGTATAGGTATAGCTCCATTCGAGGCTTTATATGGACGCAAGTGTCGCTCTCCAGTATGTTGGAATGAGGTAGGAGAAGCAAAACTGTTGGGACCCGAGTTGGTACGCTTGACAACAGAAAAGATCCAAATGATCCGACAACGAATACAGACCGCACAAGAACGACAAAAGAGTTATGCTGATCTTCATCGGAGAGACGAAAGTTTCAACGTCGGAGATCATGTATTATTACGTGTTTCTCCATGGAAAGGGGTTACGAGATTCGAAAATAGAGGAAAGCTCAACCCTCGATTTGTTGGCCCATTTGAAATCCTCGATCGAATAGGAACCGTAGCTTACAGACTAGCCCTACCACCAAGTATGTCTCGCATCCATAACGTTTTTCACATATCTATGTTACGTAAATATGTGAAGGACCCAAACCACGTCATTGAGTTAGAACCGGACGTTATAACAGATGATTTAACGTACGAGGAAGTACCTGTTAAGATCCTAGATAAGAAGGAGCAGATTCTACGCTCAAAGGTTATACCTCAAGTTAAGGTTTTATGGAGGAACCAAGATATTGAAGAAATGACCTGGGAGCTAGAATCTGAGATGAAATCTAAGTATCCTTACCTCTTCGTAATGCCAGGTACGTCAATTTCGGGGACGAAATTTCATAAGGAGGGGAGGTTGTAAGACCCCGGCTTTTATGAAATATAAAATTTAATTTTTCTTCATATATTTTTCTGAAACAGTAAGTGGTTAAATCGATAAAGTTAAAAGTTAAGAATGTTATGTGCAAATTTTATTTTGTCGGACAATATTCGTTTTGTCTGGGAATATTCGGGCCGTACGACGGCGCCGAAATAACTAATTATTGGTGGACCCCACAACGGAATATTTGTCGGATATAGAAAACGACAGAAATAACCTTTTTAAATAAAAATAGTCAACGGAACTGTTAAAATACCGGTGATAAAAGAATAGTAGCATACGGTAAATTATGGTATTTTCTGTAGCACATGGTACTCTACAGTAGCACACGGTATTGCACAGTGTCTCATATTATTGGTCTGATAATTGACACCGTAACTGTTGCGCCTCATTTCATCAATAATTGTCACTGCATAATATTTTATATTATCAATTCAATAATTGTTGTTACACAGTATTTTGCATTATTGATTCAATAATTGTCATTACACTGTATTTCATATCATTGACTCAATAATTGTTGCTGGACTGTTTTTAAAATTATTGAACCTAATAATTGTCACGGTTGCAAATATACTATAATTTATATTATAAAATTAATGATAATTTGTAACGTGTTTCTTACATTATTGTTAAATTATTGTTGTAGCATTATTTTATTTTATATGTTGGACCCACAGGAAGAATAAATAAATAAATAAATTAAAAAAAAAATTTAATTTTACTATTTGAAATAGTAACGTGAATAGTAACATGTGGACCCCATGTGGGGGCCACATGAAAAACAAACATGCAAAATGAGTTGCTGAAGAAAACAAAAAGGGGGCAGCGGCTGCTGAGAATTTTCAACTGGCGTGCAGCACGCCTGTGACGACCCGGAAATCCGAGTGCTGGCCACAACGGACCTCCGTTCGTTAACCGTACAATCTTGTACTTAAATCCATAATATACCTCAATAATATCATTGATGAAACTAGTTTATTTTAAAACTATTACAATCTCATTCATAACTTATAACAAAATTATAGTTGTTTAAAATAGAGTTTATACAACTTTAGCATGATTTGGTCTCAGAATCGAAATCTTTACATTCCGTCTTTAGATCTCCGATCATAACCTCATGATCAAATCTAATATCATTGAAATCATAAGCACTATGATTTTTAAACAAATATAAAAACCTGTGAATATAATTATCATTCACCTAGCCATACAAATCTTTTTGTATTTACACATCTCTAATCGATAATTTGAGATTTATTTACATATACCTCTAATTGGACCCTGATACTCTGATGGTATCTTATTACAAGCTTCTATAATCAAATTTACAACTGAGGTTAACTTTAATAGATTCATACAATCACACCCATCAATTTCTAACGATAAGATTCAATATCAAAATACACGTTAGACGATTTATACCTTTAATGAATCTCATTCATCCAATTGATTAATTATAACAAATAATTTAACACTCCGCGCGAAACTACGCAATTAGTCTTCTATAACCTTTAGCTTTATCAGAAATTCCTGCCTTCTCGCATTTTCCTGAAACTGTTTGTTTTAAAGTGGAATGAGCACGACGGCTCAGCAAGTCCAACAGTTAACACGTAACAAGTAGCTACATTTTATCATGCTTCATGCATCTCATGCTTTGCAATTCATACATATATTATGCATATCATGCTCTGCATTTAATACTATGCTTCATACATCTCATGTACCGCATTCATAATATCATATCAGCTCAATATAAAATAAACATCTATGCACATTGACAATATATCGCATGTTATTGCACAAAGGCATATAATCACATGTTTTCACATAAAAACATTTAACACATAGGAGCAAGTTCTGAAAGACTTGCCTGCACGCTTTTATTTAGTTTAACCTTTACTTCATTGATAGTCTTTTCTATCCTTCATTGCATTGGGTTGCTACTTCGAGCACTATCTGTAAACATTGTACTGCATGCATCAATATAGGATCATAAAACTTTATATAACTCCTTTCACTTAAACCATAATTATTAGACAATTAATCTCTAATCATTTCACATTTGATGTATTATACCTTACATAGGTTAATAATACATCCTAGCTTGTTCCCGACCTTTTTCATAACCTTAAACATGCTTTAACTTAGCTTTAGGCATGTTACATTATGTCATTCATTATCTCATTATACCACAACACCCTTTACATAGTCCATTTTTATCAATCTAGGATTTTCATAACTTATCTCTATCATTTAGTATCAAACATTTCATTTTGGGTCAAAAATATCATTTTTTTTGAAATCTGTCAACCGCGGCCCCGGCCGGCTTTTGGCCTAGAAAATCTGGCCTAGGCCGTGGCCCAGAAATCTGAAATTTTGATTTTTGCTGCTGCTTTGGTGATTTTTAATTCTTTAACCGTACATCCAATTGACACCAAATTTGGTACACATGTAGACCTCATACCATAGTATTTTATAAAATTTTCTATTGCCTCATTTGGCTTCTTAAAATTAGAGATAAGCTAGCTTGTAAGAGGGCTGTCCGACTGATTTCCAGACTTAGAAAATTTTTGAACTTTGAAATCCAACTTTGTGATTTTTGGCCATAAGCTTCAAAACTCAATTCCAACACTTGACATAGTTCATATAACCTATATATGACATGTCCAAACTTTCAAAACCATAAAACTTCGCACGAGGCGATATTTGTCCGTTAAAATCCATTTCGGGTCGAAACGATCGATTTCGATTGTTCGAAACTCATTTTCATTCAAACTTCCATCAATTGATTTCCAAATCAATCTAAACATGTCTAATAACATAAAACTTAATCATTAGACTCCCTTTTAACTTTAATTTCTCAAAATTGCCAAAAATCACACTTTGACGTCATTTTCATCAACTTTTCGCAAATTTATCATTTCCAAAACATAAGCTATTCTTGGCCCCTTTGTGCAATACTTAATTATAACACTTCATTTAACACATATAGAACCTATTTAACTTACATGGGCCGTCAAATTATTTAAAACTTTTCATTTGAATTCATTTTTCCAAAAGGTTCATTTTAGGCGTCGGCGAACGTTTTAAAACGTTTAAAATCCACAATTGTCGCCATACGAACCAAATAACTTCCAAATCAACTTGAACACACGTATATATATATATCAAACTTAGCTTTTTGGCCTTATTTGATCACCAATTACACAAAATGGCCAAATTCACACATGGGTGACATTTTTGCCTAACTTTCATAATATAACTTTAAACCCTCTTTGAATTCTTGTACTCTACACATCAAATACCTTAACATATATACATTTAACCACTTTATGTATTCACATAACTTCCTTATATACCTTCCAAGTCACTTTACAGATTATTACGTAGTCTATACACAAAGTATAGCCTAATATTGTAACTTTCTTGCACAAAACATGTTTCTTAATCTTCAAAGCCTCTTGTATGCTATTTATCAATTCATAGCACAAAAAACTACATCCTCAACACGTATAAACTCATCTCCAATATTTATAGACTCATAATAAACACCTATAAATATTTAAATATAACCTTTCACCATAAAATTGGTTTATATCAAAATAAAACCATCAAAACTAGGTTTCACCAACACAAAACCTTAATCATTTTTACTTATCTATGTATCTAGCATGCTATATACATCTAGATACACATAACCCCAACTCTTGACCATCTTAGAACTTGGATTCACTACGATCCAACACACAAAATACAAAGCTTTCCTACAATAACTAAATAGGAAACCTTAAAACATAATTTCTACAAAAGTTGGAGTTTAGAAAACTTTTAAACCTTCATGGATGATCTTCTTTCTTGGCTCTAGAGACTCCCCATGATGAGGGCTTCATCTTTAATTCTTGCTCCATGTTCATCCGACCATTCTAGCTCATCAAGCTTAAGCTTTTCTTCTTCCATTTCCATGGCTTCTTCTCTCTCTCTCTCTCTTCGCGTGAGTCTCAGCTCTCTCTTTCTCTTCTAATTTGCTGAATATGCTCTCAATATAGTGGGTGTAGTTTAAATAATTTAATTGATAATATCTAAGATAAGATATGAGAATGAAATGTGATTGGTTGGAGAGGATTTCCTTAGGATGAGTTGGCTTAATTAATTCCCACACTAAATTGCTGAGAAATCCAGCTGGCCCACTCCAAAATCTGTAGGATTAAATTTCTCTTTTGGGTCATACATTTAATTATTTGACCCGCTCTTTGACTTTTTGACCCGAAAAACCAAATTTTCGATATTACAGTCAATTCCTACTAATTTGGACGTCCCCTTCGTCATGGTAACATCCGTTTCTTCAAATTCACTTCCGAACTTCAAGTTTGACATTTTACCCTAAAAAGTCAAACGGTCAACTTTGACCAAAAAGTCAATCGAAACACATATCGTGTTTACAGTCCATACTCACTAAATTTGACGTTCCCGTCGTCATGGTAAAGTCCGTTTCTCAAAATCCCTCTTCAAACTCAAAGTTTGACTTTTCACCTTGACCGGCCAAACTATTGACTTTGACCAAAAGTCAATCCCAACACCAAAATGTGTTTACCATCTCTTCTAGCTAAATTTGACGTTCCGGACTCAACGGTGCAGTCCGCGTCTCCAAATTCCATCCCGAACTCAAATTCGGATTGTTGACTTCCTTTAGTCGATCTTTGACTATTTGACCATTTTGCTAATTTCTCCTAACTTTTCATTTATAGAAACTTCCTAACTTTCCATTTATGGTAAGTTTTACTCTCCTCTCATTGGTCTATTTCAATTCACGAGGGTTCCATACGAACCATCTTGGTTACACATTCTCATTAATTAATAACCGCATTAATTAATTTACTCCTCCAATTTAACTCGTTATTTAACAAGTGTTAAATCATCACATCATTTACCATATCAACTTTGATATTAAACAACATAGGTTGATCCATTAATTTAATCAATCTATTAACTGAACCTTCCTTTAATTATATCAACATATAATTAAATACCTAAGTTATCATACACTGATTTAATTAATCGCCCAGAAATTTACAATTACTGTCAATAATTTCATTTCTTTATATTAAAATATTTTGGGTTGCTACAACGCCAGTTGTTCACCTACCGCGCATAGTACTTATTTTCTCCTATAAATAGCTTGCTCAACTGAATAGAAAAATCACACCTAAAACATAAAAAATTTCTATAAGAATTTTATGAGTTTTCTCTGAGAATAGTAAGGTTATTTTGAGTGTTTGAAAGCCAAAAGAAGTGCAGGAATTTTTCAAGTAAGTCTTTTATTAAAGAGTTGTAATTTTATAAATTCCTATTTTTCACGGTATTCACAAATCTTCCTTTAGAAAACTCTTCTTTAAGAAGATTCATTTTTAAAAGCTTTATTTGGAAGATTTATTTTGGAATATTATTTTTAAAACTATTTAAAAATAGTTATATTATACTACAAAAATTATGTTAAATATATATAATTTTGATAATTCATATTATACGAGTTATCATACACTTTGAAATTTATATGTGGTAATTACTAATTTTATTATAAAAATATAGGTTGATCAACCTCATTTAAATCAATATCCAGTCACGTGTTAAGGTAAGGGGTATCATTCTTTTAATCATCATAAATGGATATTATTTTCTTTCTTACTGGAAGGGATTATCATTCTTTAATTCTCGAAAATAATATCGTTTCTTTCTTACTTATGTGCCATTTATTTCCATGTATTAATTTGTGGGAATAACCTTACGGCGCGGATTACCGTCTGTTGGTGAATAACCTTTTCTATTCATTCCTTATTAATCTCTGAGAATAACCTTACGGCGCGGATTACCGCCTGTTGGTGAATAACCCTTTTTATTTGTCTCGTGTGGAAATAATTTGTCTACACGAATTATCACATGACACTTTTATTCCATATTCGTAAGTGATATCATTTTCCTTTATACTCATAAGGGATACCATCTTTTTCATCTTCCATTATTCAAACTTACTATGGTAAGGGATATTAATTTCCTTCACCATTTGTTAATCAAACCTGCTATGGTAAGGGATATTATTTTCTTTCATACTCCTAAATCGAAACTTATTATGGAACTATTGTTTCTATAATTCCTGAAAATATTATATGTTCCATAATAGTTGAACTTCATTATTTCAACTGAACCTTCCTATTTTCTGAACCTTTCTATTGAACTGTAACCGTTATTCTGAACTGTGGATCTTGAATATCATTTTTAAATTTCACTCCACATCATGTTGACAATTTGGACATTATTTGAATCTGCACAAAGTAAACTTCCGATACTTATTGTTTATCCTGTTTATTCTGTTCATCATTCGTATCACTGTTATTTGTATTAATCTTCAATAATCAAGTTGTTGTGAATATCTGTGGCCGGGGGCACAGATGTGATATAATTGTTGAACAGATGATAGGTTAAAGGCGATATACTAGGTTAAAGGCGATACATCTGTTCGGTGTCTTTTATGGCACGTGGTGAAAGTTCTCTTTGGCCCGTAGTGTATAGATGAACTGTTGTTTGGTATGATTATGACCAAAGGCTGAATCTGGTATAATCATGACCGCTGGTGTTATATTGAAAGTTCTCTTTGGCCCGTAGTACAAAGATGAACTGTTGATTTGCATGATTATGACCAGGAACTGTGAATTTTTATTATCATGACTAATGGTATTTCAGATGATAAAAGTTAATGATGTTTTTACTAAAAAAAAAGAAGCGAGCGGACATTATAGTCTGCATTATTCTTCTAATAGATTGCTCATTCCGCTGCTATTATTGATCTGAACATTGTTCAAGAATTTAACTGCAGTTTTTGATATAAACTTTGTAGTCTATTGTATTCTATCAAGAACTCAACTGTTGAAGGCTAATGATAATTTATTCGTCATTATCTTAGTCATGATATTTCTTACTGGGCTATTTGAGCTCACCCTTTCTTTTGTTCCATTGTTTTTCAACAGGAGATGAGAATGTAGCTGGGTCTAGCCGGGGAATGGAGTGAGACTCCGAGGGATAGTTATTACCGTCTTCACGTGTTGTAAAATAGTGTGAAATAATAGTGAAGACTTAGTTGTGTATTATTATACACTGTATTGTTGAACGTTATACTATTTTGTAATAATTTTGTTGTAGTCTTTTGACAACTCAAGTTTGGGCTGTGTGGGCCCAGATTTGGGGGTGTCACAGTTATCATTTGAAATACCATTAGTCATGATAATAAAAATTCACAGTTCCTGGTCATAATCATGCAAATCAACAGTTCATCTTTGCACTACGGGCCAAAGATATTCAATATAGTACCAGCGGTTATGATTATACCAGATTCAGCCTTTGGTCATAATCATACCAAACAACAGTTCATCTATGCACTACGGGCCAAAGAGAACTTTCACCACGTGCCATAAAAGACACCGAACAGATGTATCGCCTTTAACCTAGTATATCGCCTTTAACCTATCATCTGTTCAACAATTATATCACATCTGTGCCCCCGGCCACAGATATTCACAACAACTTGATTATTGAAGATTAATACAAATAACAGTGATACGAATGATGAACAGAATAAACAGGATAAACAATAAGTATCGGAAGTTTACTTTGTGCAGATTCAAATAATGTCCAAATTGTCAACATGATGTGGAGTGAAATTTAAAAATGATATTCAAGATCCACAGTTCAGAATAACGGTTATAGTTCAATAGAAAGGTTCAGAAAATAGGAAGGTTCAGTTGAAATAATGAAGTTCAACTATTATGGAACATATAATATTTTCAGAAATTATAGAATCAATAGTTCCATAATAAGTTTCGATTTAGGAGTATGAAAGAAAATAATATCCCTTACCGTAGCAGGTTTGATTAACAAATGGTGAAGGAAATTAATATCCCTTACCATAGTAAGTTTGAATAATGGAAGATGAAAAAGATGGTATCCCTTATGAGTATAAAGGAAAATGATATCACTTACGAATATGGAATAAAAGTGTCATGTGATAATTCGTGTAGACAAATTATTTTCACACGAGACAAATAAAAAGGGTTATTCACCAACAGGCGGTAATCCGCGCCATAAGGTTATTCCCATCAATTTGAATACGAAGAGTTATTCACCAAACAGGCGGTAATCCGCACCGTAAGGTTATTCTCAGAGATTAATAAGGAATGAATAGAAAAGGTTATTCACCAACAGACGGTAATCCGCGCCGTAAGGTTATTCCCACAATTTAATACATGGAAATAAATGGCACAAGAAATAAACGATATTATTTTCGAGAATCAAAGAATGATAATCCCTTACCGTGGTAAGTTTAAATAATAGAATATGAAAGAAGATGATATTCCTTACCTTAACACGTGACTGGATATTGATTTAAATGAGGTTGATCAACCTATATATTTTTAATATAATTAGTAATTACCACATATAAATTTCAAAGTGTATGATAATTCGTATAATATGAACTATCAAAATTATATATATTTAACATAATTTTTGTAGTATAATATAACTACTTTTAAAATAGTTTTTAAAATAATATTCCAAAATAAATCTTCCAAAGTTAGCTTTTAAAAATGAATCTTCTCAAAGAAGAGTCTTCTAAAGGAAGATTTGTGAATACCGTGAAAAATAGGAATTTATAAAATTACTACTCTTTAATAAAAGACTTACTTGAAAAATTTATGCACTCCTTTTGGCTTTCAAACACTCAAGATAACCTTACTATTCTCAGAGAAAACTCATAAAATTATTATAGAAAAATTTTATGTTTTAGGTGTGATTTTTCTATTCAGTTGAGCAAGCTATTTATAGGAGAAAAGAAGTCATTGTGCAGTGGTAGGGGGCTGGCGTGCTGCACGCCAGCCTGAAAATTCAAAGCAGCAGCCGCCCATGCTGTTTTCCCAACCATCTCCAGCATTTGCATGTTTATAATTCATGTGGCCCCTACAGAGGGTCCACGTGGTTACTATTACAAATAGTAATTTTTTTATTTTTTAAATTTATTTATTCTTCTTGTGGGTCCAACATATAAAATAAAATAATGCTACAACAATAATTTAACAATAATGTTAGAAGCACGTTACAAATCAATATTAATTTAATAATATAAATTACAGGGTATTTGCTACTGTGATAATTATTAGGTTCAATAATTTTAAACTATAGTGCACCAAGAATTGTTGAGCCAATGATACAGTGTAACGACACTTATTGAATCAATAATGCAAAATACTGTGTAACAACAATTATTGAATTGATAACATAAAATATTATGCAGTGACAATTATTGATGAAATGATGCGTAACAGTTACGGTGTCAATTATCAGACCAATAATATGAGACACTGTGCAATACCGTGTGCTACAGAAAAATACCATAAATTACCGTATGCTACTATTCTTTTATCATCAGTATTTTAACAGTTAAAAGTGATAACACTGTTGACTATTTTTATTTAAAAATGTTACTTCTGTCGTTTTCTATATCCGATAATTATTCCGTTGTGGGGTCCACTAATAATTAGTTATTTCGGCGCCGTCGTACGACCCGAATATTCCCCGACAAAACGAATATTGTTCGACAAAATAAAATTTGCACATAACATCCTTAACTTTCAATTTCGTCAATTTAACCACTTACTGTTTCATGAAAAAAAAATATATTAAGAAAAATTAAATTTTATATTTCATAAAATTCGGGGTCTTACAACCTCCCCTCCTTATGAAATTCCGTCCCCGAAATTAACGTACCTGGCATATCAAAGAGGTAAGGATACTTAGATTTCATCTCAGATTCTAGCTCCCAGGTCATTTCCTCAATTTCTTGGTTCATCCATAAAACCTTAACTTGAGGTATAACCTTTGAGCATAAGATATGCTCCTTCTTATCTAGGATCTTAACAGGTACCTCCTCGTACTTTAAATCCTCCGCTATAACGTCCGATTCTAACTCAATGACGTGGTTTGGGTCCTTCACATATTTACGTAACATAGATATGTGAAAAACGTTATGGATGCGAGACATACTTGGTGGTAAAGCTAGTCTGTAGGCTACGGTTCCTACTCGATCGAGGATTTCAAATGGGCCAATAAATCGAGGGTTGAGCTTTCTTCTCTTTCCGAATCTCGTAACCCCTTTCCATGGAGAAACATGTAAGAATACATGATCTCCGACGTTGAAACTTTCGTCTCTCCGATGAAGATCAGCATAACTCTTTTGTCGTTCTTGCGCTGTCTGTATTCGTTGTCGAGTCATTTGGATCTTTTCGGTCGTCAAGCGTACCAACTCGGGTCCCAACAATTTTGCTTCTCCTACCTCATTCCAACATATTGGAGAGCGACACTTCCTTCCATACAAAGCCTCGAAAGGTGCCATGCCTATGCTTGCTTGGTAACTGTTGTTGTAGGAAAATTCCACCAATACAAGCACTTATCCCAACTCCCTTTGAAGTCTAGTACGCAAAGTCTCAAAAGATCTTCGAGGGTCTGTATCGTTCTTTCCGATTGTCCGTCCGTTTGAGGATGGTATGCAGAACTGAATCGTAGCTCAGTGCCCATAGCTTTTTGTAGACTGATCCAAAAGCGTGAAGTAAATCTAGGATCTCGATCAGAAACTATGGAAACTGGCATGCCATGCAATCTCACAATCTCATTTATGTACATACCGGCAAGACATTCAAGTGAAAAGGTTTCTCGTATAGACAAGAAATGAGCGGATTTGGTCAATCTATCTACGATGACCCAAATTGCATCTAAGCCTTGAGAAACTTTGGGAAGACCCGTCACGAAGTCCATATTGATGTGTTCCCACTTCCATTCGGGAACCTCAAGTGGTTGTAATGGACCCTTAGGTACTTGATGCTCTGCCTTGACACGTTGACAAGTTAGGCACCTTGAGATAAACTCTGCAATCTCCCTTTTCATATTGTTCCACCAAAATGTATGTCGAAGATCTCGATACATCTTGGTACTTCCTGGGTGGATTGCAAACGGCGTGTTGTGTGCCTCCATCATGATTTTATGCTTTAATTCAGGATCGTTAGGAACACAGAGTCGAGAGTTGACTCGAAGTATTCCTTTCTCGTCGATTCTTGCTTCGGGAATGCCACCTTCTTGTACTTTCTTCATCATGTTCATCAGTTCCGGATCGGTAGCTTGAGCTGCTTTAATTTTATCGATTAAAGCCGGTTCTACTCGCACGTGAGCAATCTTCGAGTGGGTCCCTGGTGTCTTTAGCTCTATCTCCATCTTTTGCAAGTCGTACAAAATACGCTTTTGTGTTGTCAGCAGTGCACTTGTACTCGCATAAGATCTTCTGCTCAAAGCGTCAGCTACAACGTTTGCCTTTCCCGGGTGATACTGGATTGTGTGGTCGTAATCCTTCAACAGCTCAAACCAACGACGTTGTCGCATGTTGAGTTCCTTCTGGGTGAAGAAATACTTGAGACTTTTATGATTCGTATAGATATCCACCTTTTCTCCGTACAAGTAGTGTGTCCAGATCTTCAACGCGAAAACGACTACTGTCAACTCTAGATCATGAGTAGGATAATTTTTCTCATAATCTTTGAGTTGTCGAGAGGCATAAGCTATAACATTTTCATGTTGCATAAGAACACAGCCTAGACCTTTGCCTGAAGTATCGCTATATATGACGAATTCTCCTGATCCTGATGGTATAGTCAGAACAGGAGCTGAAACAAGTCTCCTCTTGAGTTCTTGAAAACTCTTCTTGCATTTCTCGCTCGATATAAGTTTTATACTAGAATGAATGATACCGATATCTAATAATTAAACTTTCAACTCTTGACGTTCTATGGGAGTCATTTGGTATGGGGCTTTGAAAATAAGCTTACTACCGATTTCAAGGTCAATATAGAATTCAATTTCTCGGTTTGGGGTAAGCCAGGAAGTTCCTCAGGAAAAACATCAGGAAACTCATTAACAATGAGAATATCATTCAAGTTTGATGTGTTTTTGTTCAAATCAGCGATATGAGCTAAAAAGGCTTGACATCCGTTTTTCAATAAACGAATGACTTTATGGCTAGAAATAACAGTTACAGATTTCAACGGTTTAGTTGCTTGAATTTGCATGACAGGTTGATTAGGAATATAAAAACTAATAATCTTATGAAAACAATCAATTTTAGCATGATGGGTAGTCAACCAATCAATTCCTAGAATCACATCAAATTCATGCATCAAAGAAATAAGGTCAACAGGTAGTGTGAGGTTGTTGATTTGAACTAGTCAAGATTTATAGACAGTAGATGTGATAGATATTTCTCCCAATGGGGTTTCAACTGATAAGACAATGCCTAAGTTTTCAATAGTTAAATTTAAACGTTGAGTACATATAGATGAGATAAAAGAGTGGGTAGAGCCAGTATCTAACATGGCATAGACTTCACGAGAATTGATGAATAGCTTACCGGTCATCACCTCATTCGGTTTCTTGATCATCAAGGCTGTCATCATCAAATCGAGTCCCGTATACTTCATCCGAATCTTCACGTATTTCAACCATGGGGATACCGCTAAATAATTTTCTAACAAACTGTTTCTCGGATTCATCAACTTCATCAGTAGTAACGTACCAATGATTTCTATAAGAATAGTATTTTCGATAGACTGCAGTTTCCATGATAGTGACTAACTTAACCTGAATTCCTCTAAATTGTAACGCCCAAAAGTATAGAAACATTATTTTTAAATAATCTTGAAAATCGTAGCTGGAACACCATAAATCCCAAAGACTAATATGAAAAGTCCATATATTCTGATCCTTTGTTATAGAGCATAACCAGGTGATATGACTCTCCCAATTAGTGAGTAAATTAAAGGCAATAATTTCCGCAAGTTCATTACTTCCTTTAATTGCTTCTAGGAATGGATCTGGAATGACTGTAGCAGAACTTTCACCTTCATCCTTACTGGATAGAACACGCATAATTTTTGCCTTAGGCAAATGATTCAACTCTGAGTTTGTAAGAAGATTATTCGTCGCCTCTTGTTTTGCAGCTACATTTATTTCGGTCATTTCACAGTTAACCTCCCGATTTCCAGATGCCATACTTAACTGTGGTCACAAAATAAATGTTAGTTCAAATAAACTGACTCATCACTTCATGTCTTTATATTCAAATCAACTCATTAGATAATAAAATCTAATTTAGGTAGGACACACTAGTGACTGATTCTATTCATCTCTCCCCTTCTAGTTCTACCCCAAATCTCCATTAAAGACCATATCCCTAAGCTCTGATACCAACTGTGACACCCCCAAATCTAGGCCCACACAGCCCAAACTTGAGTTGTCAAAAGACTACAACAAAATTATTACAAAGTAGTACAACGTTCAACAGTACAGTGTATAATAATACACAACTAAGTCTTCACTATTATTATCACACTTATTTTACAACACGTGAAGACTATAATAGTTATCCCTCGAACTCTCACTCCATTCCCCGGCTAGACCCATCTACGTTCTCATTTCCTGTTGAAAAACAATGGAACAAAAGAAAGGGTGAGCTCAAATAGCCCAGTAAGAAATATCATGACTAAGATAATGACGAATAAATTATCATTAGCCTTCAACAGTTGAGTTCTTGATAGAATACAATAGACTACAAGGTTTATATAAAAAACTGCAGTTAAATTCTTGAACAATGTTCAGATCAAAAATAGCAGCGGAATGAGCAATCTATTAGAAGAATAATGCAGACTATAATGTCCACTCGCTTCTCTCTTTGGTAAAAATATCATCAACTTTTATCATCTGAAATACCATTAGTCATGATAATAAAAATTCACAGTTCCTGATCATAATCATGCAAATCAACAGTTCATCTTTGCACTACGGGCCAAAGATATTCAATATAGCACCAGCGGTCATGATTATACCAGATTCAGCCTTTGGTCATAATCATACCAAACAACAGTTCATCTATGCACTACGGGCCAAAGAGAACTTTCACCACGTGCCATAAAAGACACCGAACAGATGTATCGCCTTTAACCTAGTATATCGCCTTTAACCTATCATCTGTTCAACAATTATATCACATCTGTGCCCCCGGCCACAGATATTCACAACAACTTGATTATTGAAGATTAATACAAATAACAGTGATACGAATGATGAACAGAATAAACAGGATAAACAATAAGTATCGGAAGTTTACTTTGTGCAGATTCAAATAATGTCCAAATTGTCAACATGATGTGGAGTGAAATTTAAAAATGATATTCAAGATCCACAGTTCAGAATAACGGTTATAGTTCAATAGAAAGGTTCAGAAAATAGGAAGGTTCAGTTGAAATAATGAAGTTCAACTATTATGGAACATATAATATTTTCAGGAATTATAGAAGCAATAGTTCCATAATAAGTTTCGATTTAGGAGTATGAAAGAAAATAATATCCCTTACCGTAGCAGGTTTGATTAACAAATGGTGAAGGAAATTAATATCCCTTACCATAGTAAGTTTGAATAATGGAAGATGAAAAAGATGGTATCCCTTATAAGTATAAAGGAAAATGATATCACTTACGAATATGGAATAAAAGTGTCATGTGATAATTCGTGTAGACAAATTATTTCCACACGAGACAAATAAAAAGGGTTATTCACCAACAGGCGGTAATCCGCGCCGTAAGGTTATTCCCATCAATTTGAATACGAAGAGTTATTCACCAAACAGGCGGTAATCCGCGCCGTAAGGTTATTCTCAGAGATTAATAAGGAATGAATAGAAAAGGTTATTCACCAACAGACGGTAATCCACGCCGTAAGGTTATTTCCACAATTTAATACATGAAAATAAATGGCACAAGAAATAAACGATATTATTTTCGAGAATCAAAGAATGATAATCCCTTACCGTGGTAAGTTTAAATAATAGAATATGAAAGAAGATGATATTCCTTATCTTAACACGTGACTAGATATTGATTTAAATGAGGTTGATCAACCTATATATTTTTAATATAATTAGTAATTACCACATATAAATTTCAAAGTGTATGATAATTCGTATAATATGAACTATCAAAATTATATATATTTAACATAATTTTTGTAGTATAATATAACTACTTTAAAATAGTTTTTAAAATAATATTTCAAAATAAATCTTCCAAAGAAAGCTTTTAAAAATGAATCTTCTCAAAGAAGAGTCTTCTAAAGGAAGATTTGTGAATACCGTGAAAAATAGGAATTTATAAAATTACTACTCTTTAATAAAAGACTTACTTGAAAAATTTCTGCACTCCTTTTGGCTTTCAAACACTCAAAATAACCTTACTATTCTCAGAGAAAACTCATAAAATTCTTATAGAAAATTTTTATGTTTTAGGTGTGATTTTTCTATTCAGTTGAGCAAGCTATTTATAGGAGAAAATAAGTACTATGCGCGGTAGGTGAACAACTGGCGTGCTGCACGCCAATTGAAAATTCTCAGCAGCCGCTGCCCCCTTTTTTTTTTCTTCAGCAACTCATTTTGCATGTTTGTTTTTCATGTGGCCCCCACATGGGGTCCACATGTTACTATTCACGTTACTATTTCAAATAGTAAAATAAATTTATTTATTTATTTATTTATTCTTTCTGTGGGTCCAACATATAAAATAAAATAATGCTACAACAATAATTTAACAATAATGTAAAAAACACGTTACAGATTATCATTAATTTAATAATATAAATTATAGTATATTTGTTACTGTGACAATTATTAGGTTCAATAATTTTAAAAACAGTGCAGCAACAATTATTGAGTCAATGATATGAAATACAGTGTAATGACAATTATTGAATCAATAATGCAAAATACTGTATAACAACAATTATTGAATTGATAACATAAAATATTATGCAGTGACAATTATTGATGAAATGATGCGCAACAGTTACGGTGTCAATTATCAGACCAATAATATGAGACACTGTGCAATACCGTGTGCTACTGTAGAGTACCGTGTGCTACAGAAAATACCATAATTTACCGTATGCTACTATTCTTTTATCACCGGTATTTTAACAGTTCCGTTGACTATTTTTATTTAAAAAGGTTATTTCTGTCGTTTTCTATATCCGACAAATATTCCGTTGTGGGGTCCACCAATAATTAGTTATTTCGGCGCCGTCGTACGGCCCGAATATTCCCCGACAAAACGAATATTATCCGACAAAATAAAATTTGCACATAACATCCTTAACTTTTAACTTTATCGATTTAACCATTTACTGTTTCAGAAAAATATATGAAGAAAAATTAAATTTTATATTTCATAAAAGTCGGGGTCTTACATCTTCTTCATTAGTAATATCAATGTTGTTAAAATTGAATTGAATCAGCGGTTTGACCGGTAAAAATGAGAACTGAACGGGCCTCCGATTTGGTTTAACGGTGAACCGATCAAAATTCGATTGACCAACGGTCGAACCGGTAATTCTACCGATAAAATCGATTAATTGACCCAGTGAACTGATGTTAAAATATTTTTTTTGAACAAAAATATTTTATTTTTAAAATTAAATATATTTATTAATATTGTAATATAATTTCACTATATTTTAGCTTACAACAAATTAGATATTTTAAAAACTTATTAATTATTAATAATATATTTTTTTTATATATTTATGACGTCACCGGTTTAACAACGGTTCAACCATTGGTTGAAATAGTAATCCATCCATCCGGTACGTTTTTCGGTTCGATAATCGGTTCGATTTCAAAAACATTGGGTAATATAGATAGAAGGTGGATAGATAATATATAGATATAAAATAATATTTTTTATGTTCTATATTATTTAATTGTTGTTGATTTTTTAAAGTTTATTTAAGAGATTTTTAAATTCAAAATTTATATATATATATTTTTTTAATTTTAATTAATATAATGATGAATATTTTAAACTATTTAAAAAATAATTACTCATTATAAATTTTATTGTTTTACAATTTTTAACTAATTATCTTAATTTTGGATTTAAAAATGTCTTAAATTAAATTTTAAAAATTAATAATAATCATATAATTGAACAAAAACATTATTTTATACTCATCATGAAAACTAATCTCGGAGAGAGAATTCATTTTAAATTGTTTTATTCACCATTTGAAATAATGAGATTTGACCTTATTCAGAATTGCACTTAGACTACGTTTAGTTTTTATTTAATGAAATTGTAGACGATTATTATGATATAATATTGAATCAATATATTTTTTTTATTAATGTTCTTTTTAGTTATCTTTACATTAAATACCGAATATTGAATCAGCCGAACACTTTTATAATTATTTTAATTTAATTTTTAACTTATCAATTAAATTAATACTTAATATTTTTATTTATAAATTAATTTTAAATTAATTTATATTTTTATTTCGATAAAAAAAAGAATAAATCTATACATATATCTATCTTATATCTAAACATACTTTTTACCATTTTTGGCAACAAAAAAAAAAGCATGAGTTTTTGTGTCAAATTAAATATATATTTTTTATTGTTAAAAATGATAAAAAGTGTGAATTTAAGTGTAAGATGGATGTATATATAGCTCTAAAAAAAAATTTAAGTCATAGTCGAAGAGGCTAGAGAAGAGAAGACAGAATACTAAAACTCCCGAAAACTTACGAAGTAGACCCTAAACCCTCAAGAATTAATTTTGTTTATTTCATCATATTTTTGTATATATAGTGAATCAAAATTGCGCCCATATAGGGCACATGAATATATGTATCTGTGTGTGTATTTATATTTTATGCATAGGAATTTATGATATATGTGGTTATCTGTATCTAGGAATGGAATGGGTATGTGGAATGGAGATTGATTTGTGATTTTGTTGTGTATGTTCCTTTTATGGTGTTCAAATTGAATGATTATGTATTATTTTAGCTATTCCACTATTTTTCTTTTAATTTGAGTTAAATTGTGTTTGGAATTATCCAGCTTTCGAGATTGATTTATGCTTTTGTTGTGTGTGTTCCTTGAATGGTGTTAAAATTGAATTATTATGTATGATTTAGCTATTTCACTATTATTTTCTTTTAATTTTAGCTACATTGTGTTGGGAATTGTTCAGGTATTTGCAAAATTGAGGTAGAAAGAGTAGGGAAGATGGGGAAAATCATAAAGTTGGAAGAAGGTTTGAATATTTTGAAACAGGGTGTTGAGAAAGCCAAGATGATCTTGGATGGATACCCACCTAGTGCACTGTTCACCCCTGAAGAATATATGAAGTATTATGAGTATCCTTTGTGTTTTAAAATTATTTAGGTTGATATTTTGTTGATTCTTTATGGGGCCGTTCGGGAATTACTTTTTTTTTTGACTTAAAGTTAACATTTGAGTAGATTTATAAGTTAAAATTTTAGTAGATTTATAAGTAAAAGTGTTCGGGAGTATTTTTACTTATAAGTCGGGAATTATAAGTAATAGTTGTGGATGTGTTCGGGTAATAATGACTTATAAGTTAAGTAAAATGTAAAGATTACTAAAATGTCCTTTAGTAAGAAGAACAGAAAAAAACAAGGAGGGGCAATTTTGTCATTTCATGACAGTTGACCAACTTAAAAAAAATGACTTATAAGTCATTTTTTTTAAGTCAGAAATAGTTGCTTTTTTTTTTTGACTTTTTTTTCGACTTATAAGTTAAAAAAAAAGTTAATCCCGAACGAGCTTAACGACTTAATGACTTATAAGTTCGTTGACCGACTTATAAGTCGTACACGAACAGGCCCTATGTTCGCACTATATCAGATCTTTTTATTCTATTTTATTTTATTTCTGTTTTGGCTTTTCATTTCTCCTTGCAGTGCCTTCAGTCTTGATTTCAACTGATACTTCTCATTTCAGTTTTTGTTTCTATGTTCTCAATCATATAGCATGAGGCATGATGTAAAATATTTCACTTCCTTTTGTACTCTAATATTGTGGACTGTAGGTTTTGTAGTTTTCCTTGTTTTATTGGATGATAAGATCTGTATATGCTAAATAAAGAGAGAGGTAGACTGTAGACTTTATTTTTCTGTAGATATTGCTTCAAGAGTGCAAGTTTTTATTGGAGATAATTAATTCTAAGCCAACTATTATCCTCGTTCATCTTAGTATAAATCCACCTTATTTAACCTCGGTCATCTAAGGAAATGCCCGAAACTGTAATTCTATTCATTAAAAAACTCAGAACACAGTATCGAATGCATCTAACTGAGGCATGATAATACATCTAATAAAAATTCAAACCACCACTATTCTACTTTGGATCCACATATAGGTTATTTGCCAATCCTTTTTCTCTTCACATGGAAAGGGGAGGGGAGGGGAATTCTGAATGAGTAATATAGGTGTTCCTTCAATAAACAAAGGTCACTGGAAAGGTTTTTGGAAACCGCTAAAGTACTTTTGTTTTCTTGACCATATTAGAGCATAAATATCTATATTTCAGGATTTGTCTTTCACTACTATTATTACAAGGAAATTAGGTATTCGGAAAATTATGTATCGAGCTTGTAGTGTAATTTTCTTCACCATCACTTGTGAACTTATATCCGCTTGGTTAAATTATTGTGCTTCAATCCATCAATAATATTCTAGCCTTCTCTTGGCCTTTGTTTTACTTTACCTAGTTGATAATAGTATATCATTTTGACTGGTAGAGTGGTAGTTACTCATTTGGTCAATCCAAACCTGCAAAATATATTTTTTACTTCCTATACGTCTATTCTAGTAGAATGCATATCCTTCACTCTTGATAGCTGTATCTATTCCATGTGTGCTCAGCCCCAGCCTTATGACTATTCAGTGCAGCTTTACCAAACCTTTAAGAGTGCTCTAGATGAAGGAATTTCCTCAAGGGTGAGTCTTTACAGATTCAGCAACCTTTTTTTTTTGTTGTTATTGTGTTTATATTTACAAGAGTCCACTATAGATCTCGGCGAAAATATATTTGATTTTATATATATATGTTACTCCTTCAAGTTCAGTTTTGAAGCTGGGAAAAAAGTACCGTTGATATAATATAGACATTTTTGTTCCTTTCAACTTTGAGAACTTTAGATTTCTCTTCTGAGCATTGCTTTGTGCTAGTGGTCCTGGATCATGGATTCGATATGATTGATGTTAATGGTTTGATTGAATTCCTTTATCAAAGTATAAAGTATGTAATTGAACTATGTAAATGAGAAGTGGATGTTACCATGTAACATTTGTTGGTTTGGTTTTAGCTCATAATTGAATTGTTATTTCTGATTTACATGTTTTGTGAGCCAAAAAGTTAATATGTGAATATGTAGTGATGCTTCCTCCCTGTTTACAGACATAGTTTTGTCCTTGCTTTTAGAAGAACCAGTAAATTGGAAAGAAACAAAAAATTAAAAATGTAAAATTAAATCAACACCTGAAGTGTTCGAGGAAAACATAGTCAAGGACTCAAGTTTAACTAAGCTCTATATATGCAAACGGTGCATTTTTACTTATTTTGCCTCTCTATTTCTTTGATTGTATTTGTGCCACATTAGAGTTGCAAACCATTTTTGGAATAAAAGGCTGAAGTTCAATTCAGGGCATGTATGCTTGGAGTGTTGTATTAAGACTTGAAGTTGTGAAGAAAAATAGATGATATTCTCATAAAATCAATTATTAGTACAGTTCAACTATCTTTTTATTAGGATTAGTACGATATACCTATGAAAAAAGAAAGACAGAAGAAATAATAGGATCTACAATATAAAATGTGATTCTTTAGCTGTGTAAAATTGGAGATTTTAGAGTTGAGCATCTTAATTTTTAGAAATTATCACTCTTTACTGTCTAAAATACAAAATATATAAGCTGTAGGTTTAGAATTCTGCTGATCCCAAGACCCAAAGCCGTCATTTTATTTCAGGATCTGGATTGCTAATTTTTTTTTTTTTGGATAAGTAATAAATTGTTAAGGGTCAGATTGGTGAAGATGAGACTGCCCAATTGTCATTACCAGGGTTGGTTCAGTCACCCATATCACATATTTAGGTGCAAGTTTTGATCACTCATCATCGTTATAAATTATAAGCTTTTAGAGAACATGGTGCATCTAGTTACCAGTGTCATGTTTAGTTGAACATTAAGATGATCAATTGTCCATCCACTACAAATCTGATGTTTGTTTCCTTAGCTCAAGCTTCTGTAAGAGGATGTAGAGAAACATGATATCTGCATTGTGCTTCAGTGCTGTGCTAACATGGTATTCTTGGCACTCCAATTATAGGGTATCCATATTCCGTCGTATCTTTAATTTGGATGCAACTAGATTATGTAACCGCTACAAAAATTTGTATATGCTCTTGGTAGGGTAGCTTGTGTAATTATAGGTTTTTACTTGGATGCTAGTAGTTCCTGGGGGTGAGATTCTGGTAATTTGGGATCTTTTTGACTAATTAACAATTTGCACCCTAAACAATTATCCAAAACTCGATTTGAACCCTTTGGTCATTTTTTTTTTATAATCACCCTAAACTTAATCTTAGTAAACTATTTGCACCCTACGCTCATTTTTCAGCCAAATCTTCACCGGAAAGCTTAAAGTGAGGCTATTTAGGTAAAATACCACCTTCTCTACCATTAAAACAAATCTTCTTCTTTCATTTCTTCTGCAACCTCTACCCAAAGAGAGAGAGATAGGAAAGCTCAATCAGCTAATCTAGTTTGCATTCAAATAATTTCTTTAGTCTACAGTCCAAACAACATATCACATATGGTGTATATATCCAACAGTGTGGCACAAAGTCCACAATTTTGCCCTTCTGGGAGTGGAATGCCTATAGACAGAGAGAGTAACGGGGGTTTGTTCATCTTTCAGAGAGAGCTGAGGGATTTTGCTCATTTTAGAGAGAGAAAGAGGAAGAAGAGTTGGTTGTAAGCTATCAAATGGATTCGGGGAAAAAGAAGAAATAGAGGAGAATTAGAGCAAAAAAAGGGGACAAAATCAGCAGCTTGTCCGATGAACTGATCACTAGCAGTTTTGATTGTAACAACTTGACATCAAAGATGAAAAAACGGATTTAACTTTATTTCTGTTTCTTTCCTTTAAGTTCTCTATCGATTTCTGTTTCTATAAGTTTTCTGTTAATTTCTATTCCACCATTCAAGGGTTGAGAGAAGCTATCAACCTTACAAGGATTTACATAAGATATTGTAACAAATTACCGAAATTTGATGGTGAAGGTAAAATCTGAAGGAGAAACTCCATCTAGTCGAGATATGCATACCCAATCCAGAGAAAAATATCAGCGACTCAACTAAATATCAATATATACTTAATGTTGAATTCCTTCTAAAATCACATTATATAAGTGTATAAATTTCACAACTTATAATTGAAAGAGATTCGCAAATTGATAATTGGGCATATTGAGTTTTTACCTCTTTAGCAGAGACAAAGATCTCGTTGGCCTTCTCTTCGGCTTCTTAGCGGATGAATCGGACCATCTGTTGGATCTGCCTGGAGACATCTCCGTCGTTCATTTTGGGATCTCAATTTGGGAAAGTAGCAGGAGTGGATGCATGTGATCTCACTCCTATGGGCTTCTTCTTAAATCGTGAATGAGCTTGTATGTATGGGTTTTGATTGTAATAGCTTAGTTCCATAACTTGAAATGAGTTGAAAGAGAAGAGTGGAGAAGAAGGGTAGAGAAAGAAGGAAAAAAAATAGAAAAGCTGAAAAAAAATATATTTGAGGTGATATGACTCTTTTACCCCTACCTTTATGATGTCATCAAAGTTCTGGTGAAAATTTGGCCGGAAAAATGACCGGAGTGTGCAAATAATAGTCTGAGATTAAGTTTAGGTGCTTTTAAAAAAAAATGACCAAAGGGTGCAAATCGATTTTCGGGTAATTGTTTACGGTGCAAATTGTTAATTAGTCAATCTTTTTTACTTACTCATCAAACGGTCTGATTGGTTCATTCCAATATCTGTGGAATTTGGATTCAGATATCTAGTAAGTTTGTGGTATGGTGCTGCTAGGCCTAAATGTAGATGTGTTATGGTATTTATCATTATATCTGTTGCATGGTGGATATCTTTATGTTGACAGAGGCTCTGAGTGTTTCCATGGTCACTAGAAGCATGATAAGTTTGATAAATAATCAGCAAAGCCAATTGAGTGGTCCTCCACTCCTCCTTGTAGAAATATTTTTTTCATGTGGTCTAATCTCCACGTGAGAGAAGCGTACATGTTATTAGATGTCTTTTCTAAATGTCTGAGCAAAATCTGCTCCTGTCATACAAGGTACTGCAACTAACTTCCTCCAATCATTATCCTATTCCTATCACATATTCAAGTTGGTGATTATGTTGGTTCTACTTCCTTTCAGTTTGGATTTTTTTTAGCTCCCTCATTCATGTCAAGCTAAATATTTGGTGATAAAGAATTCAGTAATTGAAAGGACTTGTATGCATGAGTGATAGAATTATAAATTTTCGTATATTGTACATCAAGTATGATTACGATATGAAAAAGTTCTTGGTACTGCTTCTTGATTCGAAGTTTTCATTAGATCTTCGTATAAGAATGAGCACACAACTTTCAAGTTGGCAATCACTAAAACGTGTAACCGTATAACAATATCTTGAATTTGTAGGTCTTCCTTGCCTCTAGTTTTCTCTTACACCTTTGATCTCACAACAATGGTGTTCATAATCAGGATAATTAACCTTTACATCACACACTTAATATTCTTTATTGCCTAGTTATAATGGGATTTGCAATTGACCTTGTATGCATAGTAAGTCCCTCTTCTTCCTTCTATGTTGTTGCTTACTCTCTTATGTACGAGTTCTTTGGTTAATTCCAGTTGAAGGGATGACAAGTGGAATAACTATTTTTCTCCAATCACCAAACTAAATAATAACTATTCACTTATTCGTAGTTTCAATTATGCTTTTTTTAGTTCAGTTATATGAGAATACTTTACTTTCTGCCAATGTTCTAAAAGGTGCTAGGCGGGCGGCCGGGGGGCGTAGGCGGGGTCTAGGTGGGGTTTTTTTTATTTAAAGTCAATTTTAATATTTTATCTTACATTTATTCAAACAAAACAATAATACAAAGTAAAACAATTTATAATAAAGATAATAAAAGTCTTTGCTTAAAGTTCAAACACATATCCATATTGCCAATGTCAAAGTTCAAACACAAACATGCAATTGTTCAAAGTTCAAACACAAACATGTAATTGTTCAAAGTTCAAATACAAACAAATAATAAAAAATACAAACTAATAGTCCTCGTCTCCATATCCTTCTATATCTCTTACTATTATTCTCTATGTCCCTCTAAGATTATGTCCCCATCGGACTCACACTCATACTTCTCATCTCCCTCTTCCTCCGTGTCATCATCTGACAAAAAAATTTCTTCATAGAGTTCTCTTCCTCCAACATTTCTACTGCTTCTCTTAGATTCTGGCACGCTATCCACGCCGGATGCTTCACCAACAGCCTCTCAAATAATACATGAACAACCCTCAACTTCATCATCCACTCTTACGATGTCGTTTTGTAGCTTAGTTATTAAATAATTAAAATAAATTAAAAATAATAGCAATCCTAATTTCTCCACCTAGGCCCCGCCTTACCCCGTTTAATTTTCTGAAGAGATTTTTTTTCCGCTTTAGGCCTAAGCGAGGCGCCAGGAGGGACCTAGCGCCTAGGTGGGGATTTTTAGAACACTGCTTTCTGCTAATACCTGATGGAGAATAATCGTTCAATTAATTTGTAACTTACTCTTTTTGTTATCAAAGAGTCCTGTATGGTAGGGCTGTCAACGGGGCGGGTCTTGACCCGGACCCGATCTGTTTATTCGGATTTGGATCCAGTTTTGAAACCCGATTACCCGATAACTAAATGGATCGGATTCAGATTGATATAAATCCGACCCGATAATACTCCGATCCGATAACATATAATATATATATTCTAAAATATGATATATATATACATTTTAATACATTTTTAAATTTTTTAATACATATATATACATTTTTAATACATTTAAAATTTTTTTAATACATTTTAAAAAAATTTAATACATATATATACATTTTAAAATTTTTGAATACATTTTAATACATTTATTACATTTTAATACTAAACTTAATCGGATCGGATTATCGGATCGGGTTATCGGAGTATTATCGGATTCGGGTTCGGTCTTTAATATCTGAGATCCGTCGGGTTATCGGGTCTGATCCGAATCCGATAATTTCTTATCGATTCGGATCCGGATCACCCCTGATCCGATCCGAATCCAACCCGTTGACAACCCTATTGTATGGTACCTTAAAACGTACAAGAAAACACAATTAACCCCTAAAATACATTTTTTCAAATAAAAGATGTACCCTAAAATAAATTGATGGGCGAAAGTTAATAGTTTTAATTGTATTAACTGTGTGCATGTTTCAGTTTTCAGTTGTCTGCAAATTCTATTCGTTGCAGTCGTCATTGTCTCAAATACACTCTACAAAAGCAATGATCTCCTTTAGGGCAACCCAATTATAGTTTACCATGAACTTACCTATTGTGTGTGGCTTGTGAGGTATTGTGTGCGTTTTGGTGGTTGACCCATCCAGTGCACACTCGAAGGGTGATGATTACATTTCCACCGTCATAAAAAAAGTGTAAAGAGTTTTTCAGATTCCAAGATTCAGTCATCTTTTCTAAAGTCATATTATCTTTCATAATAATCACCCCATTTTGGAACCACGTATGAGAATTAATTATTAAAGTAGATAGAATTTGAACGAAGTCATGGATATGTTTCAATGTAATCTGAGAGATTAGGGAGGTGCTTAAATACTTAAGACATACAATTTGCTAAGGTTATATTAAGAAATAACAAAAACAACTGTTTTAGAGCTTTAAATATAGGTTGATAAAGCATTGGGCCAACAAACACATAACTGGATGGGTTGGGCTCCAAGAAAGAAGCAATAGATATTTAGCAACAAAAAAAAAAGAAGAAGAAGAAGCAATAGAGGTGGTAGAAAAGGGGCGTCTCATAAAGGCTGTTGCAAACCAATTCTCAATCAAAGATTTGGGGCTTCAAATTCTTTCTTAGGGGTTGTGGTAGAATTCCCCGTTTTCTGAGAAAATCTGCAGCCCTAAAAGCTGTTTCTTGGTTACTTCTTCCTCATGGACCCTTTGCAAATATGTTTGTGTCTTCAGGGTTTAAGCACCTCCCCAATCTCTCACTCTTTCTGCATTGAAACATTTACAATGCTTTTCAAATTCTAGCAACTGCTGAATTTCTCATTTGTGGTTCTTGTATGTCAATAGTGGTGGTAATGACCAAATTGACGTCTATTTTATTTTTTTATTTTTGTGTTTTTTGTAGTTATTGTGTTAATTGTTCTACATTTTCTGCAGGCTACAAACTTAATCCCTTAGAAAATAAGGTAGTTTTCCATTATATATATATATATTTCAGGTTGTATTTCATGACATTTCACTTGAAGATGTCAATATTCTCAATTTTACAAGGTCTTGAAAATTCTCTTATATGAATACCTTTTGTATCAAACTAATTATTGTCTTTCAATTGTTCTTTTCTTTTTCTAATAATATCCTCAGGTTTTGTCATCTTTAGTGGACAAAAATGGTGCTCCTCTGTTGATAGAACTTCTACACATGTGGGCAAAATACAGAAAGATGGCAAAGTGCCTTGGAGGATTTTTTCTGTACCTGGAACGTCATGGTCTCGATGGTAAAAATGTTGATTCACTTAATGACATCTCAGTTTGTTGTTTCCGTGATTTGGTGAGCATATTTATGGTGCCTATTAACTCTAAAGTAGTTTTGTAGAACAGTAATTTTATCTAGTTTATGCTATATTTTTTTTAAAAAAAAATCTTTCTGTTTCTATTTAACCATGCTTTTTCTATGATGTGGGGTTATAATAAGAAATTGGTGTTCTATGATGTGGGGTTATAATAAGAAATGGCGAGTTCTATTGCAGGTCTGCAGTGAATATTATCAAAAAATTCAAAATGCAGCAAGTTCCCTGGTATGTTTATTCTTAAGCTAACTTGTTCAGTTAAAAAGTCCGTTCTATACTTCTTAATCTATAATGGATTTGCATACAGATCTGTAAGGACCGTGATGAAAAAACACTTGATCCTTTACTAAATAATGTCTCGACCTTTTTTCTCGAAATTGGACTGGGAAACACAGTCTATTATGACAACTTTGAGAAGGCGATACTAGCAGATGCTGCCAGCTACTACTCACAGTTAGCTTCAGAATGGCTATTGTGTTATTCATCTACAGAATACGTCCATAAGGTTATTGCTCAAACTTCTGAAGTTAACAAATTAAAGGTGCTAAATGTACATTTCATGCACTGTTCTTTATTTATGTACTATGATTGTATGTATTCATTTCATGTGCTAGGTTGATTGGTGCTTGAACGAGGAGAAAGGAAGAGCTAGTCAATATCTGTATCAGAAGTCAGTAGAGAAATTGCTCCAGGTATATTGTTGTTTATTTAGCATTTTGCCACCATCCACGGTTGGTTTTTTTGTCCCACCTTGTATTATCTTCCTCCTTTTTTATGTGCTAGCGCTATCATTATTGACATTGTAAATGAACCGTTTATACACTGTTACATGTTAATAACATGGTTATTCTCAAAGGTCAAAAACCACTCTATCTGTAATGCTTCATAAAACCATGGTATTTATTTGATAAATTGGCCCGTACATGCATCTTATTCTCTACACTAACTACATCATATTCTCTTCTCATTTAAATTATTTCATTGCAACAACCTGATCAATCTTGGTCCTATGCCTCTTTCAGGTTGTGCAGTGGCAGTTGGTGGGTCAGACTGCTAGCAAACTAATTGAAAAGCAAAAAGCGGAGAGCAACCATGGGTCAGCAGCAATTCAGGTGCACTTCAGTTTGTTATTAATATCCTTCCGTTCTTGGTTAGTTGATCAGTGTTGCCATTTACACCGCGTATTTTGTTAAAAGCACAGAATAACATGGTACTGTGTGCCTATGGACCTCCAATGAAGATGTCATTGTCTGACAAAGTTCCATATGATGATGATTGGCCAACCTTATTTGATATTTTTGGTTCACCAAACAGTGTAATATTGTGTTGTGCTATTGGGCTCCTACCACCTATCTGTGAACTATCTAAATTTTTTCTGCATACATCCTTAGTGTATCTGCTCTGGTAATGTCAAATAAAAATTTTGTATAGGCTAGTTTAGTATCTCTTAGTTATCTGGCTACATCTGAAGAAGATTTGATTCCTCAGAATTTGGATGCAACAAAAAATATTTTTATTGGACTATTTTCTTATGGTGGTCATGTTTTAACATGTTCTAGTGAAATAGTTTACTCCCTCTATCCCACAAAAGACTTTTTAAGTACGCTTTTCACACAAATTAAGAGAATAAAATAGTGGAGTGAGTATAAATAAGTTTCCAGTTTACGTACAATGGACCCCACTTAAGTAGTTAAGTACACTAAAGATTCTTTCTTCTACCTAAAAGTAGTGGATCCTATTCAAGAACTTTTTGAGGGTAAATTACATTTTGAATTTGAATTGTGTACTTTAGACTTTAGACATCTTTTATGAGAATATCTTTTGTACTTCTGTCTTATTTTTGTGAGACAGGGAGTATTATATAGGTGAAAAGACATTAACTACTGCCACTATTGTTTCCGTGCTGGTCCTGTAATTGTTGATATTCCCCATTTCCCGTGTCTGTGTTGTGCTTTTTCTTCTTCATCCTCAGGCGACATTTTTCAACAAAATAAGCCTATTAAAATTTCATTATTCCAAGTATATATTGTCATCTCGCTCTCTTCCTCTCTTTCATCAAGAGCCTAGGAGAATTTTGTAATTGGGATGCTTGCTTTACTAGTTTTTTCTTAGTATAATGGATAAATGCCGGAGTATTAGTCCAAGAAGTTCTTTTTCCTGGAGATCTTTTTACAAGTTTATAGCTAATATTGTCATCTTTTGCAGGAGTTACTCTTACGATGTGCCAACTTGAATCTTGGCGATGGAAGCACTGCGCCATGATTTCAAGATTACCTTGTACTTTCATGGTTTTCAGGAAATCTGATCTTCCTTAAATTGAAAAGGTCAACACAACTAAATGATCAACAAAGAAACCACACCTGTAGTAGATAGGGGTAGGTTTTTAAGGGGTTACACACTAGGTTGATTTTCTGAAGTAAATGCACTTTTTATCAATCATTTCTGTTTACAAACTACCCCTGAAGAAGTGTCAGTCGCAAAAACCTACATATTCTGTCGTTCCTAGAAAATCATAACCTTTTTCATGCACAGAACAACAGCTATTGAAGCAAGTCAATTCTTCTATATGTTAGTTTTGTACTTCGTTCCTCCCATAGTTTCTGTTCATTTGAATATCAAATATCCGTTGGAACTTACAGTTGATAAGTATAGTCTTGTCACCTTGTTTTTTGTCAATGTGCTCAAAATAAGAATCAAAATGTGGGTTTTAATTTACCCGTTCCCTTTGGGTTTGCGAATTGGCAATCTGGTACGAGTTGGATCAGGAACAAGGTAAAAGCTAAAAATATATGTAATATGGCATTGAGGAAGATTGAGGTTCCAAAGTTTGTGTTCTGCTGCAAATCACCAGAAGAAAAGGTTAGAAAGTCCATTCCTTAAATTTACTGCTAGATTGGTGTGTTTGCAGTAGCTTTCCGAGTTAAAATAAGCTGGCTAAGAGCACAATTTGTTGAACGGGTTGTATCACGTCTTAGTTAGGTCATAGCCATTAAATAATGGTACGGTAATGCTTTTGCTTTGTATGGCCTTTGAAAGTTTGGAGACTTCCTGCAAGAAGTTAGAAATGGTCACATCTGCATAGAAAATTACTCCCTCCTTTCCACTATACTATACAAGTCATTTTCGAAAAAAAAAATTCTTTTTAAATTATAAGACGTTTTATATATATTTAAGATTTTTTTTAATTATTTCTTATTTTATCCTTCAAGATGGAGTAATTATGAGAAAGAGAGGAGGAAGAGTAATTAATTAATATATAAGTCATAATAAAATTTTAAACCAATATTAATTACTTAATATTCGTATTAATAATTTTTTTTAATGTTTATGATTATGTCTTAAATAATTTATATAATAAAAAGAAGAGAGTAATAAATTAGGATAGTCCGATTGCATACTTATATGCACATATCCGGAGCACGTTATTAATCCAGTAACTTTTTTCTTCGGATTTCTCTTTAGGATGCGTATCGGGGGACTTGCTGTGTTTTTTTAACTTCAACAAGTATGGTGAAGTCAGTAAGTTAAGTTTTTAAATAAGGAGGTGATCTAACATAATAATTACACTAATCAACGCTTGAATGCACATTAGCTCACCCAAATATGTCATGTGCAAATTGTAAGATTTGGAAAAACAAATCAACCACAAAAGTCCATAAATAATCGTTTTTCGGTGTAATTAGGTTACGTCTTATCTTTAAAATTTGATAGGTTGTGTTTTTATTTTTCTCTATCTAAGCATACGAAAAGAGAAGACGTGGTTATATAGTTGTTGAAAATTATTCAATAACTGTTGTTTGTACTTATTCTACTTTTTTGGGGGAGTTAAAACATAATATATAGTATTAAAGATTTGTTTAGAATTATGCAATTACACTTTAGCTTTATTCTCTAGAATTTGAAATTTGCTCTTCGGATACTTGGGGTTTCATGTACGTATTGGTGCAATCATGGCCTTAGAACACGTTTTGGTTTTTACTTATACTCACTGGCTTTATTTCAAATTATAATATCAATATTAATTTTAAAAAAAATTAATTTTGAATATTTTTAAATTTAAAATAAGATCAATTTATATCAATACAATTATAAATATCATAAATTACGCAAAAAAATATTACTAGTTATAAAATTTATTGTTTTAAAAATTTAAGTAAATTATGTCAATTTTAAACTTAAAAATATCTCAAATTAATTTTTAAAAAGTCAATAGTGATTTTATAATTCGAACCGATAAAAGTATTATGTAATTTTAGTGTGACTTTTTTCATGTCGTTTGGAATTGCCTTGAATATAATTTTAAAATTTTAATGAATTTCTTTTTTTGCCGATCAAAACGTAATATAATAAGTGGAACTAAACTCGTGAGAGGGCATTTGCCTCCCTCCATTACATCTTTCCTTAATAACAAGTGAAATTGCACCTGTGACATGAATTAGAATCCCGTCTATCATACATATTCTTTAAATTTTTTTAATATACATTCATTGATATAAATAAAAAATTAATATTTTCGTAGATAAAAGTGATAATTCTACAAAATCTCTCACATGAATAATAATTTTTATTTGTACAAATAACAATTCCCTACAAATGTTATACTTTCGGTGAGAGAGACTTATTTATGAAAATAATTAATTTTTATTTTTATATTCTAAATATTCATTGGTGGGGCTTTGTTGAAACTTGAAAGATTGTTGTAGAAGGATGGAAGCCATAACTATACGACATAGGCAAACACTATCCATTTCTGAGTACAACTGCTAAATGTGCTTCAGAATCAAAGTTGGCAAATGGGCCGTTCGGCAACGACTTATTTTAAAATGACTTAAAATTAAAATTTAAGTAAATTTATAAGTCCTTTTAAATTGTGACTTATAAATAAAAGTGTTTGGCACCAGTTTGATTTATAAGTTCAAAATTAAGTTAAATAAGTAGGGAATGTATTCGGCTGATAATGACTTATAAGTTAAAATAAAATATAAAAATTATTAAAAATGATATTAATAAGAAGTACACTGATTCAATATCATATCATAATTAAAAAACAATTACCTGAGATTTTTGAATACAGTCAGATCTGTTGAACCTCTACTCTTAATTATTCTTGAAAATGTTGTAGATCTCAAACTACAATCACCTAAGTATTCATACTAATAAGAGTAATAAAGGATATGATAGAAATGGAAATTCACAGAAAACACTTGAATGTTGAAACCTAGAAATAGAGAATGTAAAAGGCAATCAGAAGCCCTTGCATATACATTCATGGTATAAACATTACAATCTCTTCAGGAAATATAATTTTAATAGTTCAATTTAAAGAGACAAGTTTTACGAATTTAATAAAACATCACATTAAACATAATATAAAATATCTCACTACAACAACAAATAAAATATTCAGATAAAACAGAAAAGTAAGCTAGGAGGGAGGCATCTTAGAATTCTTCATGTCCACAAGTGACTTTATGAATGCTAGGCATGATTAAATATTTGGTTGAGCTACAAAGAGTTCTCTTTGCATCTTTGCTCATAAAAATGGTGCAAGCAGAATTCTAAAATGGAGTATTTGGAAGCACATTTGGAAGCTCACTCAATAACTTAATGCATACGGTTGGAGTTGTCACGAATGACTCTTGTACAAGATGTGTCATTGTGGTTGACATAAGATTTAACATTAAATCAATTTGATTGGAGAGGTGCTCCTGGGTTATTACCTTTTTCTTTTTTATTTTGTTACATGAAATCTCGTTTGATGGCCTATTTGATTGCTTATTTGATGGTCTAGAAAACACCTTATGAACACCGCTACCACTACCACCACCATAATCATCTCTCATACCTAGATCATCACTATCCCCATAACCCTCGCCACCAATACCACCACCATATGCATCTCCTTCGATATAAACATTAAAGTACTCATCATGACCAACTCCTGATCTCTGTGTAGACACTAATCGAGTGAACCTTTGATTTAGTGCATTTATGCCCTCACCCGTAGCAACCACATTTGCAAACTCATAATACTCATTGTTGTATATTGAGCGATTTTTATTATAAAATTTCGTGAAATCTTTGTTCATCTGCATATAGTGTAAGAAAAAAAGAATTTTAAGAGATTACCTTAATGAGAATAACTCTGTTGAATGAAAATTATATGGCATGTAACAGATAAGGTAATTTAGTTAAATGAGAATTCATTTTAGCACCAATTTCTCTTATAGTGTCTATTGTTATCATTGCATAGATATCAGTAATTTGAGACCGCTGCGGACACATTATAACTGTAAAGACTTGCTTGCTTTGTTCTACCGTTTACGCTAATTCACATTTCTCGTATGGCCTCCACGGTTTATCATGCCAACATAACAATAATTGGTCAAAATATGGCTTCTGGCATTTTTATTACAATTTATAGGCTTAATTCATTCCCCAAGTATGAGCCGTTAGATTTTTACACTACCTGACAAGTTCTGACCAACAAAACCCTAACTAGCCTAAGACCAAACCAAGTGAAAACCCTAAACTGCCCAAGGTGTGGCCCAAACTACTTCAGAGTTAAAACAGACAGCTTAACCCGTTTGCTTTAGTAGTTTAAAGCAGATGGTTAAAACCAGACAGCCTAACCCGTCTGCTTTACCCAACAATGTTCTTGACAGCTTGTCTAGTCAATTTACTAACTAGTTGCTTCATTGGGTAATTAACTAGTTTATCATGATCTATGACTCCATAACACTTATATACAAAATCATAAACCTAAACATGCTTTATTTCATGAATTCTAACTTAAGAACACATGAACAAAACTAAAATACTTAAACAAGACTTCTTTACCTACTTGAAGTTCTTGCTTTAATTCTCCTTGATTGCTCAAGCTTTTTGCTTTACTAATTATTAGCTCTCTATAACTTTAATTGTAAGTGAATCGGCGAGTTTAACAAGAGAAGAGGGTTGCTATTTATAGGCTTGGCAATGTTAGGGTAAAAAAGTCTTCTTAACATGTTTGCCTCCAAAAATATCTAACTAAGTAGCTTGTCATGGCTTGAGTTGTTTTGGGCAGGGTTAGTGACAACAAGCTTGGCTTGTTTGCTGGCCATTTTGGCTCCTCACCACCCGCCACTTTCCCTCTCCTTTCCAAGTTGGTTCTCTTGCATCAAAGTAACTTGAAATCATGGATTTTGATTGGTCCATTTCCTTGCACATGGACTGCAATCCTTCCCTTTTTTTACCTATTGGCTCGTTTTGGTTTTGTTTAAGGAATCCTTAGTTGTGATTGGTTAATTCAACTTCACATGGATTGCTTGATTAATTTAATTAGATTAAGCTTTAATTAGGTTATTAAGTAGGTTGATTTAGGAATTTATCAAGTAGCTTAATTCATAATTTCCATGTAATATTTTGAACTTCCGAGATAGTTGTAGTCCGAATTTATATGCATAAATAAATATCGAATGACATCTTATATGTGTTATGAAATTTTCATATGTGTTTATTTTTGTATTTCGTTTCAAGAATCTAACTTAAAAAATTATTAAAAAATAAAAGCAAATTTTTTAAAAATCTAAAACTAGGGTTTGGAGAAAACTTAAACCCTAATTTTAAAAACCCTAAGCTTTGAACCCTAAGATTCAAACCCTAAACTCTATAAATGTACTATTTATAAATACGCGTATAAATACTAAAATTATACGGATAGAATACAAAAATAATATGATAATAATACGAAAATTATGCGGTATAAATACGAAAAAGTTAACTATGAATGGTAATTGTCAATTATGACAACTAATATGCTTAATCTAAATTAAGACTAAACTAATACACTTAATTAAAATTAAGTTCAATCTAAAAATTAATTGGTGAATTAAGAAACTAATTTATCAAACAAGTTGCTAGTTTATTTAATGATCAAACTAACCTTGAACCAAGCTTGGTAAAAGACCATCAATGCCCCTCAAATAATCAGTTAATTAACCAACCAAATAAGGCCTAGTACTATTCCTTTGATAGGCTTGATCTTGGACATTGAAATGGTAGATGATGACATCATTTTAAGTAATGATGGACTAACAATAAATGGCACTAAAGCCATGTTGGCCGGCCACTTAGGGGGGGGGGGGGGAAGGGCTGATGCTCTTGCCTTTACTTAGCTCGAAAGAAATAGAACAAAGACCAAACTACTCTAGCTTTGGTTTTCCTATAAATAGCAAGCATAGTTCACTTGTTCTATCATCTATTTCCAAAGTAAAATCAAGAGCAAAATCATTCTCTATATCTATTATTCATAGTTATAATTCAAGTATTGAAAATTGCAAAGAAATAATTAAAGCTTGCAATCACAAAAGGTACGATCCTTAGTCGTTGTTATGTTTAATTTTTCTTTCAATTTATAGTCGATAAAACTTAAGAACGCAAGTCATAGGCATGCACAATTGTCGTTCTCCATGTTCTTCACGTGTTCTTGAGATTTTCTTCATTTTATAGTAGTTGTAATGTTCAATTTTCTTTTATTGACAAGCTCGATAACATAAGTCGTAGCCATGTACGATTTTTCGTTCTCCGTGTTCCTTATGACTTGAGCAAGTCGTTGTTATGTCGATTTTCATTTCATACTATAGAACTAAAGCTCAATGAACGTAAGTCATAGCCATGTATGATTTTTCATTCTCCGTGTTCTTTATGTGTTCTTGAGCAATAGTTATAAACTGTTAAAATCAAGTAAACAAGCAGTTATAATGACCAAATTATTTCATATATAAATGTTATAATTACTTATACAAGCAGTTATAATGCTCAAATTATTTCAAGTATGATATCCAAAAGCTCAAGAACATAAGTCGTTACTATGTACGGTTTTTCCGTTCTTCGTGTATTCTTGAGCAAAAGTCATAAATCTCTATATAAGAAGTTTTATGATTTTCTTATTTTATGTTATAAAGTGTTATTGATTGTTAAAATATGTTATCTTAGCAAATTAAAGTTTAAGGTATCATGTTTTATCAATTCATTCAAAGAAATAATGAAACAGTTTTGTGTACAGTCCCCTTACTGTCAAAATCTGTGTAAATCAGTAAGGAATTTTGAATTTTGGTCTAAATATAAATTGTAAACGGAAGTTACGAACGCGTGAAATTTTGAACGACTCAAAAATATTTTAAAACGAAGAAGTTATGGCCGTTTAACTGAGCCGGGGTCTGACAACCAATGTTACTGTCCACTTTTTAAAAGTCTCTTAAAAATGTGTTTTTGAGTTAGCAAATTTTTCGAATAAAATTACATATAGTCTAAACAAGTTATAAAAACATTTATTAAGAAATAAAATTCGATAAACTAACATTCGGGTACGCGTAAACAATTATATAGGCATTTAACGCTTTACCGAGAAAATCATAAATTGCTTCAAGGCAAGTTTTCTATCCTTAACCTTGACTTACTTGCTTTTTATGTGATTTATACATCTTGTACAAAGTGTTATAAATCTTTGATATGAGAGTTATTGCTTCTTGTTTCGGCATAACTTGAAAAATGAAATGCTCATTCGTGATATATTTCGAACCATGCTTTATTTTATCAAACCAAGTTATCTTGGGGCAATCCTAACATATGAAGTAAATTGAGATGAACAAATATGTATAACTGTTTATAATTTATCCAGTGTAGTGTATGTTATGTATAACATAGGATGTCATTAGGTTGATCCCATTTTTATATCCACTGTAAATGGTTCTAAGTTAAAAGACAAAGAACAGTTCAAGGTCTAACCACCACTCAGTCTTGCTATGTTAAAATATTTATAATATCAATTGTTGTGCCATGAATCCTTTCAATCCATATCGGTGTGAGTTCACTTATATGCTATGTGTTAGACTTGCTGAGCTTTTGTAAGCTCACCCTTGTAAATAAACCTAAATTGCAGACAAACCCGAGAGCTCCAGCTCTAAAAAGAAGAAAGAAAATAAGAAATGCGTAGATTAGTTTACATGTTTTATTAAATTGCTTGTCTTTTTGTTTTAAAGTCTTGATGACTTATATAATATAAACAAGCAAACCGTGTAATCGACTCTATATTAATATGTATCAAGTTTCATCACATATTCTTGTCATGTCTTTACTTTAATAAAAACTTAGAATTGTTAAACTTAACATAGTATTGATAATGATCTATTTATCTAGATAAGGACTGGTAAATGACTTGTGAGTACTGTAAGCATTCGAGACATGACTACTAGATGTTAACTGGTCAAATTCATCATTAGGTTCTTTGGACCTAAGTATAAACTTGTTATTACTATTCTGAATGTCAGATAAGTAAGATTATTGATATGAAGAGATATCACTATAACCAAATGTGTTTCGAGTGAGGGTTTTAACTAGTTGGGTATGTCTTGTACGAACAAAGAGAATTTTGCACTGGACAAAGATACAAACATTTGTCACGGATAAAGATGCAAACATTTATCACATGTGAAGATATAAACATTCACCGCGAGATTTTCTGTTCCCAAGAACTGTCCTAATGATTTAATGTCGTGAATCTTGGAATATGTAAAGTTATAGAATATCTAAATCTTAAGGTTAAAATGTTATGAATGAGTATTAAGTCCTTTGCATCGATTATAAGGACTTGGTTTGAAATAATGAAAGATCTTTGGGAATTAAGATGAGAACTTTGTTTATGAATAAATGAAATCATCTATAAACCTAATGATTTAACATTTATAGTGAGCACCAAGTCAGCTATAGTAAGTATAGTGATTTAGGGGCGTCACATTTCAAGTAGCTTGATTAATACTTTCCACAAAATGTTCAAGCAACTTAGGAATTATTTTCAATTAGTTTTAACTATTAACTTGTTGATTAATTCCTCTCACTTCCTAATTACTTTAATAATTAAATTAAGCAACTAGTTCACTTCCTTAATTTGATACCAAGTAGTTTGATTAGAGTTTTCAAGTTACTCAATTAACGTTTTCAAGTAGCTTGATTAGGGATTATCAAGTAGCTTAATTAAGGTTTCTTAGTAGCTTGCTTAAGGTTTTATGTTTATGTGCAAGTTATTTTAGTATTATGTGAATTGTTTGTGCAAGTCGTGTTATGTGCAACAATATGCTATTAAACTGTTTGAATCTTAGTTGATATTTAAAGTGGATATAAACTGTGAAGAATGTAAAGCAAGTTATTTGTTACCTATTAGACTTATTGAGCTGTCGTACTCATTCTTACAAATAAATCTTAATTTGTAGTTAAAGAAGATTATCAGACGAATCTGGTATTAAAGTAAAGGAATGGAGATACATTAGGAAGGTTACTCTTATTGTTCTTTATCTATATTCATTAAGAAGCATGTTATTAATTGTTTTGAAATTAAAGTCAAGAATGACTTATTGAAATATAAAGATAAGTTACAATAACTTTGGTATATGAATAAAAAGATTATTTTTTTGGAAATGAATTGTGTTATATACTTTACCTCTAATATTATTAGAGGTTATGAAACAAGTACTTGGAGATAGAAATTATGAATACTGTGGGATAGTTATTTGAAGATAGTTTGTATCGGATGTTAAGGTTGATAGAGATTAGTACATTACTAATAAAATCTATACATCTGAGTGAGGGTATTAAATAATATTAAATTTTTTGATAAATACCAGGATTGTCTAATTTGTGCACCGTTAAGGTGTTATCTTTAACGGAAAATCCCTTTAGTCGAAAAGAACGATCTTATTATTGATATTGTGAATCTCGGATAAATATAGGTTATGAATGATGGAATATCTATCTTAGAGTTGATAGATGTTATTAGTAATAAAGGTATAAACGAGTTCTTAAAACTCATACTTTTGATAAGTTCGTGACTCATAATTGTATGATAGTTCATGACCCATGGTACTATATGGTAAGTTCATAAACCATAGATATATGGTAAGTTCCTAAGTGGAACTCATATCAATGTGGTATGAACTCATATCAATATGGCGAGTTCCTGAACTCATATTGTTGTGATAAGTTTATGAACTCATAACATATGGTAAGTTCGATGAACAAATGAACATTGATTGTAGTATTTTATTAGACAGTAGCAATAATGGTTCTCAGTATTGTGAGTCTATAATAACTATATTCAGTAAAAAGATATAGTGTTGAACTGTGAGTTCATAGAATACTCAGAAGGAAGTAAAGTTCGATGAATGAGGTGTTATCTGTAGCAAAGATGTGAGTGACAAGTTGGTGATTTATTAGGTATTGGAAGTTGTAGTTAAAATGATAAAATAATAGAAAGCCTTTGGCTGAATTAATCTCTTCTGTTGCTATTGTTAGTATATATAGTACATTAGATATACGTGACTTTAGTAGATCAGATAAGTACAAGTATTTGAGTAGATCAGATATATTTGACTTTGAAGTGAATATATATCCTATTATCTCTCTCCGATAAGATCTTTAAAAGACTCATTAAAAAAAGAAGTTTCCTAATGCATCTAGAGCTGAATTACAGCAAAAATTAATGGATTTGGCTCAATCAGATAAAAGTGATAAAGAACATGATGACATTTCAATGGTTACGCGCACAATTGCTTATGACTCAGAAGATAAGGAGGAATCTCCAGAAGATTTTGCTCAATCAGTATAAGATATTTTGCACCAGGAAGATTTTTTAGAATTGGACACGCAACCTGATTTATTACAGCGAATTGATTTAAGATCTTTAAAAGACTCATTAAAAAAGAAATTTCATAATGCATCTAGAGCTGAATTACAGCAAAAAATAATGGATTTGGCTCAATCAGATGAAAATGATAAAGAAGATGATGACATTTCAATGGCTACGCGCACAATTACTTCTAACTTAGAAGATAAATCAGAAGATAAGGAGGAATCTTCAGAAGATTTTGCTTAATCATTGCAAGATATTTTGCACCAGGAAGATTTTCCATAATTGGACACGTAACCTAATTTATTATAGCAAATTGATTTAATGGAGCGTCATGTGCAATTATTAAAAGAGCTTTTAGAAGCTCAGGCAAAAGGTGCTCTAGAAAATGACAAAGCAAAAGATAAAGCTTAACAGCTGGAGGAATCTGCTGCTTTAATAAAGTAGTCGTCATGTCATAAAGTCAATAATACTGTTGTTGTATAATTATGTGTCGGCGATATGCCATATTAGGTCATTGCTTACGTTTGAGTTTCACTTTTCTCTTGTATAAATTGTTAGTAGTTTTGGGGTTTGTAAGCAGGCTTTTATTTTTCAGTTTTCATTCTCTCCCTCTTGTAAAAACTATTCCGATATTAATAATATTTGGAGCTTATTTCCTTCATCACGGTGGAAACGCAAGGCTTCCACGGATCCTCCATGTAAGTCTTTTAATTAATTACTGTGTTTATTATTTTGTTTATTATCTATATCGATCCTTTATTGTTAGTAAGACTTACATTGTTGGTATCAGAGCTATAATTTCTCTTGATTATTGTATTTGATAATGTGCTTTTATTATATTGTTTGTTCTTGGTCGATCGGTCCTTAGGTCGCGTTTAGGTATTACCCGTGTTGCCAAGGTTAGGCGTTAGGGTCTTGTGAACGTTGTAAATCGTTGACAACCGAGCTTTGAACAAATTGTTTAACATTGAATGGTTAAATTTGATGATAAGAAATAATGTACAAGGGTTGTGTTAGATAAGATCAAAACTGTTAGGTTGATCTCCTGATATAAATGTATGGATTTATAGAGTCTTGTATGTTGTACTAAGACTTAGATTTAAATAGATCAAAACTGTTAGGTTGATCTTTTGTTGTAATATAATCGTAAGAATGGACTCTACGATTTTAGTCAAGAAGACTCTACGATTAACAGACTCTACGATCAAGACAACCAAACGTAGAATGAACTCTACGATTTTGGCCAAGAAGACTCTACGACCAACAGACTATGTTCTAAGCAAGAAGCCGTAGAACGAACTCAACGTTCAACAGTTTAACTGTAGAGTAAACTCTACGATGACAATAAGAGATGATCATTTACAGATCAATCATGACAGCAAGGATATTCGTAGAGTTGATCATGGAGGGTCGTTGAGCAAAAAGGCAAGAGACATCACGTCTCTCAGATCAGAAGCTATTCCGTTCAAGAATTCAATCTTCATTGACATAACCAAAAAGTTTCTGTAAATCGATCAAAGTCAGAAAAGTCAGGGGACTGACCCAAGCGCACTATGCAACAAAAAGAAGACTTTCAAGGCAGAAAAGTCAGAGGACTGTGTCCTATCAGTCCTATAGTATGGAAGGACCAAACGACTCTATGAAAGTTGGTAGGAACCTACGACTGATATATCTGTCCCCAAGGAAAAAGAAAACAACCTTCCATGGACTAACAGGTCAGATCAAATAAAATCTCATCAGAGCATTAATGAGTTATATTAATATAATATACAACAACTCTCCTCTGTGAGGTAACGGAAAGAAACAAAAGCTCAAGCAGATGTTCCAACGGGAAGAAAACTGAAACCCTCACTTTTTAAATACCAAGATCGGCAAAAGAAAAGCGCAGCAAATTACACAAGAAAAATATACGCAAGAAGTTGAAAAGATCAAACTGATAAGAAAGCTTGCATTGCTACTAAGTCCTTCGAAAACTCAAGCTAAAAGCAACTTAGTAGCACATCCAAATCTACATCACTCCAGGAGAGTTCTTTGTGAACTAGTATCCAAGTCTGCTAGAATTGTAGAGTTCTTAGTGAACTATAGTTCCAAGACTGCTGGTCTTGAAGGAATCTTAATGATTCTGAAATTGAAAAAGTATCCTTAGTGGATTTGATGCTGGAAGAGCAGAACAGTGGAGTAGGAGTCTTGTGAGCTTTGAACCACTTAAAACCTGGAGTCTTTCTTATTGTGTATTTTAATTGCTATATCTGCCATATAATTGCTTGTTTAATTTTTACTTTAACATATCAAGAAAAGGGTAACTAAATCGTATTCTGCTATGTTAAAAAATTTGATTAAAGTATTAATTAAAGCAAGATCGTTAAAGTAAAAGAAATTTTTGAAAAGTATTTGTTCAACCCCCCCTTCTAGATATCTATCGTGTCATTGGGAACTAACAATTGGTATCAGAGTAGGTTCTCACATCTAAAGCCTTACAAGCTTGAGTAGATCAAATGACACTCAACAAGAACGGATCAGAACTCGGTGGAGGTAACAGACCACCTATGTGTAATAAAGAAAAATTTGCTAACTGGAAAGTTCGTATGCAGGCTTACATGGATGCTATAGATGATGAACTGTTCGAGACAGTGCTAAATGGGCCGATCATACCAATGAAGCTTGCACTATCAACTGAAGATCCAAGCAAGCTAGTAGCAAAGAAAAGAGACGAATGGACAGACAATGAAAAGAAAGATGTTCAAAGAGACAAAAGGGCTAAGAACATCTTATTTCAATCTCTGGATGATGATCTATTTGAGAACGTTGTCAACAGTAAAACAACTCAAGAAGTCTGGCAAACTCTGTTGATCATGCATGAAGGAACATAAGAAGTCAGAGAAAATAAGCAATCACTGCTTGTTCAGCAGTATGAAATGTTCACCCACATCTTAGGTGAAAACATTACAACCACCTATGAGAGATTTAACTTGCTATTAAACTCTCTCAGATCTTATGGAAAAATCTATCTAAACAGAGATCTTATCATTAAATTCATGAGATCTTTGCCAAGCAAATGGGATGCCAAAACCACAACCATCCGGGAGTCAAAGAACTTGCACGAGATGACTGTACAACAGTTATATGGAAATCTTCTCACCTATGTGCTGGAGCTAAATCAAAGAGCAGAGAATTTATCTGGGGAAAGAAAGAAGGAGAAAAACATTGCTCTTAAAGCCTCAACCTCAACTCACAAAAGCAATCACAAGGATATCTCCGACTCTGACAAGGATGAATCAAATGATGATGAAGGAGCTACCATGCTAGTCAGACATTTTAAAAGATTCATCAACAGAAACAGACCTCAGAAGTTCAGAAGCAACAACAGCAAAGAACAACCAAATGACCTTTGCTATAATTGCAAAAAGCCAAGTCACTTCATTGCTAAATGTCCAAAACCCTTAAGAGAAGAGCTGAGGAGGGACAAAACGAAAGCAAATCCAAAAAGAGAATTCAAGAGCTTCCACAAACAAAAGAAGAAAGACAAAAGCTTCATAGCTGAAGGCTCCTGGAGTGACTCAGAAGAAGAACTAAATTCTGAGTCAAGTGACGATGAAGAGCCACAGAAGGCCAACCTGTGCTTAATGGCAAACGAAGATGGAAGCAGCAAAAAAGAATTCAACATAGATGAGGTATTTGATTTCTACTCTCCTGAATTAAGCATTGATGATCTTAGAGAAGGCACGCATGACTTAATGGTAGAATTACACAAATATATAAAAATGTTTAGAAGGTTATCTAAATATTACTCTCATCTAAAAGAGGATAAAGAAAAATTAAGCATAGAACTAGAAGCCTCATTTCAAGCTGCAAAACTTTACTCTAATCTTGAGACTGAGAATGAAAGACTAAAAGAGATAAATGAGTTGAGCACTCATAAAGAATCTTCACTAGCCTCCAAGATTTAGGAACTAGAAAAGATAATTTTTATGTGGAACAAGTCTAGTTCGTCTATGGACACACTGATCTCAAGTCAAAGAGATGTGACTGATAGATCAGGATTAGGATTTGAGAATTCATTCTCAAAGCCCAATATGGAAAAGTCTATGAAAATAAATGAAGGTAAATCCTTTAATCTTAATAAAGGAATTGTGTTCATCAAATCCTCAGATTCTATATCTCCCAACAGTTCACATTCTGCTAAGCCTGCTATCATTTTAGATAATAAAATTCGCACGGGTCTGGGGTTCAGAAAATTGAAAAACAAGTTAAGCAAAACTCACTCTACGAATCATGAGAATCGTAGAGTAGTATGGAAGCAGAATGTAGATCAGCTAAATCAAAAGACTATGAGAAATCATAATCTATACAAGTCCTGGACAAATAAGAAGTCACAAATGCACACATATCATCGTCAATATCATATCAATCATAGGCACCATCATAAAAATGATAAATATTTGTCAAGATATCATAGACTACAAGGATCTAAAATCAAACAGATTTGGGTCCCAAAAGGTACTAACAAAGCAGGACCCAAACAAATATGGGTACCAAAATGAAGATTGATTTGTTATGTAGGTAAAGAGATCCATCTGGTATCTTAACAGTGGATGCTCAAGGCACATGACAGGAGATAAGGCTCTTCTATCAGAGTTTAAGGAAAAAGATGGACCTGCCGTCATTTTTGGAGACAACAACTCTGGGAAAACCAGAGGTTATGGCTCAACTGGAAATGGTGCAATATCTTTCAGTAAAGTGGCGTATGTTGAGGGACTAAAGCATAACTTGCTAAGTATCAGTCAATTCTGTGACAAAGGACATCAAGTCACCTTCCTCAACAACCAATGCCAAGTTAGAGACTTGAAGACTAACTCTCTAAAGCTAGAAGGAGTTCGAGAAGGAAATGTCTATGTGGTCAATCTTGCTAAATTAAGTTCAGAACAAACTGTCTGTTTTCTTGCTAAAGCCTCTGAAGATATGTGCTGGCTCTGGCACAGGAGGTTATCGCATCTTAACTTCAAGAGTATTTCAAAGCTTGCCTCCAAAGATCTAGTAAAAGGATTGCCAAAGTTAAATTTCATCAAAGAAAAACCCTGCAAAGCTTGTCAGTTTGGAAAGCAAACAAAGACGTCATTCCAGAGCAAGTCAGTAAACTCAAATGATAGGGCTCTTCAATTACTTCACATGAATTTATTCGGACTTGTCTCGACGACTAGCCTCGGAGGAAAGAGATACTCTCTAGTGGTAGTAGATGACTATACTAGATATACATGGGTATCTTTTCTAAGCTCTAAAGATGAAACCATTTCACATCTTATCAAGCTCTTCAAACTAATCATGAATGAAAAGGGCGAAAAGATCAAGGCCATCAGAAGTGATCATGGACGAGAGTTTGATTTCTCAGATATGGACCTGTTCTGTGAAGAAAATGGAATATATCACAACTTCTCAGCCCCAAGGACGCCTCAACAAAATGGAGTAGCAGAAAGGAAGAATATGACTCTTATTGAAGCAGGAAGAACCCTTTTAGCAGCAGCCTATCTTCCTGAATATTTCTGGGCTGAAGCCATCAGTACTGCATGTTACACTCAAAACAGGTCACTCATACACTCAACATTGAAGAAGACTCCGTACGAATTATGGAAAGGAAGAAAGCCAAACATAAGTTATTTCCATGCGTTTGGTTGCCTATGCTACGTACTTAACAATTGCAAGAAGCATCTAACCAAATTCCAGCCAAAATCAGATGAAGAAATCTTCCTTGGCTATGCAACAGATAACAGAGCATTCAGGGTGTTCAACAGGGAGTCATTAACTGTTGAAACCTTCATCCATGTCACATTCGATGAATCAGATCCTGAAAAGAAAATATCACCATTCAACGAGTCATCAGACACAAGCTCAACGATCGAAGAACTCAAAATCGTAGAGTCTGACTCTACGACCATAGAACCAGCAACATAAATCGTTGAACAAGGAGAGGAAATCGTAGAGCACACCACACCAGACATTGAAACTCTACGATCAGAACCAGAAGCTGATTTAGAGGAACTCAGACAAGAAGGTACCAGAACAGACGTCCCTAGCAGAATAAAATGGACCAAAGACCACACTCAAGATCTAATTATTGGAGATCCAAACACCGGAATCAAGACAAGAGCTGCAACTTCGAATGAATGTTTTTACCTAAGCTTTTTCTCTCAAGAGGAACCCAAGAAGATCGAAGAAGCCTTAGGAGATTCAAGTTGGATAGAGGCCATACAAGAGGAGCTAAATCAATTTGAAAGAAGCAAGGTTTGGAGATTAGTTGTCAGGCCTCAGCATAAACCAGTCATTGGCATCAAATGAGTTTTCAGAAATAAGATGGATGAAAATTGTGTGATAATGAGAAACAAAGCAAGACTGGTGGCCAAAGGTTACTCTTAAGAAGAAGGAATTGACTACGATGAAACGTATGCTCTAGTTGCCAGGTTGGAAGCCATAAGGATCTTCCTTACCCATGCTACACACATGAAGTTCAAAGTCTTCCAAATGGATGTCAATAGTGCATTTCTAAATGGAGAACTTCAAGAAGAAGTCTACGTGGAACAACCTCTAGGTTTTATTAATCCAACATTTTCAAATTATGTTTATAAATTAGATAAAGCACTATATGGTCTAAAATAAGCACCTAGAGCATGGTATGAAACCTTAACTAACTTTCTCATTGAAAAAGGATTCACTAGAGGAAGAGTAGATACCACCTTATTTTTGAGAAAACATAAGGATAAAACACTGCTAGTTCAAATTTATGTAGATGATATCATATTTAGTTCTTCTGATGAAAAATTATGTGAAAGATTTGCTAAGCTTATGCAGAGCAAGTTTGAAATGAGCATGATGGGAGAACTCAACTTCTTCCTTGGACTACAAGTAAAGCAGACTGATGAAGACATATTCATTAGTCAAGCCAAATACATCAAAGACTTATTAAAGAAGTATGGCATGGAATCTGCAACTATCATGAAAACTCCTATGCCACCTGCCACCAAGCTCGACAAAGATGAAAATGGTAAATCAACTGAAATCACTCAGTACAGAGGTATGATAGGCTCACTATTATATCTTACCGCTAGCCGACCAGATATAATATTTGCTACATATATATGTGTTAAATTTCAGGCTAACCCCAAAGAGTCTCATCTATTAGCTGTGAAAAGAAATTTCAAATATCTTAAAGGAACTCCAAATTCAGGATTATGGTATCCCAAGGAGTCCTCCTTTAATCTAATGGGATACTCAGATGCTGACTATGCAGGATGCAAAATAGACAGAAAGAGCATAAGTGGAACTTGCCAGATGCTTGGCAACAGACTTGTCTCTTGGTTTAGTAAGAAGCAGAACTCAGTATCCACATCAACTGTAGAAGCTAAATATATAGCCGCAGGCAGTTGCTGTGCACAAATCCTATAGATGAAGACTCAGCTTGCAGACTATGGATTTGAGCTTAATTCTATTCCTATATATTATGATAATACTAGTGCAATTGCTATAACTCATAATCCTGTTATGCATTCAAGAACTAAACACATAGATATAAGGTATCATTTCATTAGGGATCATGTACAAAATGACAATATATCACTTCACTACATCCCAACTGAAGATCAACTAGCAGATGTGTTTACAAAACCTTTAGATGAATCAAGATTTAATAAACTTATAAGTGAGTTAGGAATGCTAAATCTAGACCCTTAATATATATCATGATTTTTGGGAAGATATTAACTCTGCAGGAAGAAAAGTGAGCAAGGAAAATAAGTAAAAGACAAATTTGTGGAATACACTCAACGATCGTCAAGCGAAGGATCGCAGAGTACGCTTAAGTTCGTAGAGATCACTCAACGATCAACAAACCAAGGATCGTAGAGCACACTACAAACCGTAGAGCTCACTTAACGGTTGGCAAACCAAGGATCGCAGAGTATTCCTCAATCGTAAAGCTAACTCAACGAACATCAACAAAAGAATCGAAGTGTCAAGAAGGATCGTAAAGCTCTAGGGGCAAAAAGGTCATCAACCAACTGAAATGTTCCTATCAGAACTTGACACGCGTCTCAACAAACATTGAGGGAAGTTTTTAAATACTTTAAAAACTGCACGTCGTTTATTTCTTCAAATCAAAAATCTATCATTTCTCTATCTCTCTCTCTCAATCCTAAACCCTAAGTTTTCAATACTCAGTTAAATCGTTCTTATTGTTTCAGAAAAACTATCAAATGGCACCTGCTCAAGTCATTTCTGGAAACGAGCTCAACTTCGAAGCCTTCACAACGGCAGATAAGCAGTTCAAAAGAATAATCCAGTTACTAGATAAGGCTGATCTGCGAGAAGCTCTGGGAACAAATACGAGGATTCTATCAAAGCTTATCCGAGAGTTTTACATCAATGGATCCTATAAAAATAGAACTCTAACCACTACAGTAAAAGGGGTACAGCTCAACCTCACTGCTGAAGAACTTAACCTAGCCCTAGGTTTCAAGTAAAGAGGCCTCACATCTCTAAATATGGTGAATACCGAAGAAGGCCTGAGAAGAATGCATCACTAAAAGAATCCAGGACTGAAAGGTTTGAAGAAGAAAGAATTTCCTCAGAAATATGAGTTCCTGGCTGATGTGATTGGTAAATGCCTCCTCTGCAAAGACTCAGCTCATGACTCAGTCAGTGAGGTGCAGCTGAAATTAATGATAGCTATAGTCAAGAAGATAAACATCAACTATGGCTCTTTGCTGTTGGAGTGGATAGGGAACTGGGTCCAAAATGCGAAAAAAGCTAAGGGGACCAGAAAAATGTTCTATGGGAGATTCATCAGCATTCTCCTTAGATTGTCATTGGGGGATTTGATTGAGTATGATGAAGGAGAAGCCCTAAATACTAACAAGAGAATAACCCAGAGAATCTTTGACAACTGGAGGAGGAATCCAGTTGAAAATAGGAAACTATCCCGGTCAGGGGATAGTGAAGGAACGCAGAGTGGGGCAGGGCTATCGCTATTGAAGAACACACCTGCAGAAGAAGAATCTCAGGAAGTCAGCAAGCAATCTCAGGGTCTCATCAGAAAGAGGAAAGGAAAGAAAGCCCTTGAGATTGAAGAACCTCAAGGCTCATCAAATGAGGCTCCTGATGCTGCTCCTGAAGGAAAGGCTGCATCAGAGGATGAAGATTCCGATCTGCGAAGGAAAACTCGTAGTAAGTATGAAGCTGAAGAGGCCACTCCAAAAGAGCCAAGAAGAAAGAGAAGAAGGCTAGTAAAATTAGCCGACAAAGACTCAGTAGCTAAGGGGGAGCTACTTGAAAAATCTGTCATTGCTCCAGTTGAGAAGGAGTCATCTAAAGTAGTTAAGCCTATGGATGCTCAAACTGAGGGGGAGCCACCAGTAGTTTCTGAGCCAGCAGGTGCTCTGGCTGAGGGGGAGACTCACGAAGACACTTCAGTCCCTTCAGCCACAATGAATAATGATGAAGAGGATGACATCGAAATAGTGGCCGTCGGAAAAAATGAGCAAAGGCATCTTAACTACAACTGCCTGCTGAAATTCTTGCCACTGATGCTATTCCACCGAGCTCTGGTGCACAATGCGTGGGATCAGGTCTTCTGGACTTTCAAAGCATACCCAAATGTGGTGATTATTGCTCAAGGCTATCCCCAGAATCTATTTTTTGCCCAGAAGCTCATTTCATGCAACCCCTTTTCACATTCTTTAGGGCAAAAGGTACATTTTATTCCTCTAGCCCTCATTCAAATTCATACACCCTCACGGATGTTCAATAAATTTGAGAAGTCCTCAAATACCAACTCTGCATCAAGCTCTACGATCAACACTTCCCCGATCATAGAGTCCCCACCTTCTACGACTGGTGGTCAAGAAAGCCTAAATAATCAAAACGTAGAGTGCCCTCCAGACTCTCTCGAAATTCTGCCTACTCAGCAAATAATGCCTCCGGTTCCATCTTCAAGACTTCTCTTAACCTACGAGGATATTCCCTCCACCTCTGGTCACGAATACTTCCACATTCCAAGCTCTACGGCTGACCAGGGACAACCATCTCCACTCCTCCAGGAAATTCTGGACAAGGTATCTCGGCTTCCTACAACTGAGGGCCTAACTGACTTGACAAGCCATATCCATACAGAGATACAGAAAGACCTGGCATCTAAATCCCACAACATTCAACGAAGAATGGACGATGTCATTGATGCTGCCAACGATCTCTCTAACAGCTTGAATAAACAATTCTCCACAAGGTTAAGGCAGTTAACGGCAGCAGTCTCTGAAAATCTCCAAGAAAGGGATAAAAAATTTCTAGAAGCATTAAACAAACATCAGAAGGTCGTCGTCGTTCTTCAAGAAACCAATGACAAATCTATCATTCTCCTCAGTAACGAGATCATTGCCTTGAAGAATTCTCTCACAGAGCAAAAACATCGATCGAATAACACTTTGTCATTGGTGGAGCAAAAACAGATAATGGTTGACGAACGACTCCAAGCACATCAAGATGATGTTGCTGCCACTAAGACTCAACTTCAAGAAATTATTCAGGGCATACAACAACCTTCAGAACAGGTAGCAACCATTAATGATGCCAACAAGGGGGAGAAGAAACTGAGCACAACAGAACAAACGAGAACGAGCTCAGACCACAGCAGAAGAGGAAGAGCACCTCAAGGGATGAGGATGGTTTAAACATCAATACATCCTTCTAGATTCGAAGCAGTACCATCTCATCCCAGATAGGATGAGACAGCAAGACCTTCTTCCTCAACTGTGAGGCCATCTAGCTCACAAGAATGGTTCCAAATTAAAGAAGAAGAAGCCTTGCTGAGGGAAGAATAACTGAGAAAAGCAAAAGAAGAAAGGAGAGCACTCTTCAGGCAGAGGGAAGAAGAAAGAAGAAAACCTCCTAGCAGAAGGAGATAAGTTTTTTTTTTGTTTTTTTTTCTCTCAATTGTATTAACTGACTAAACATCAATAAAATTCATAATTTTCACTAGAAAATACAGCTGCTCACTGTATGATTAGGCATTCAATTATTCATATGCATTTTGCCTATTTAATGTGTTCAAATCACTATCTGCTATTTATGTTGTCATCATCAAATAGGGGAAGATTGTTGAACATTGAATGGTTAAATTTGATGATAAGAAATAATGTACAAGGGATGTGTTAGATAAGATCAAAACTGTTAGGTTGATCTCCTGATATAAATGTATGGATTTATAAAGTCTTGTATGTTGTACTAAGACTTAGATTTAAATAGATCAAAACTGTTAGGTTGATCTTTTGTTGTAATATAATCGTAAGAATGGTCTCTACGATTTCAGTCAAGAAGACTCTACGATTAACAGACTCTACGATCAAGACAACCAAACGTAGAATGGACTCTACGATTTTGGCCAAGAAGACTCTACGACCAACAAACTATGTTCTAAGAAAGAAGCCGTAGAACGAATTCTACGTTCAACAGTCTAACTGTAGAGTAAACTCTACGATGACAATAAGAGATGATCCTTTACAGATAAATCACGACAACAAGGATATTCGTAGAGTTGATCATGGAGGGTCGTTGAGCAAAAAGGCAAGAGACATCACGACTCTCAGATCAGAAGCTATACCGTTCAAGAATTCAATCTTCATTGACATAACCAAAAAGCTTCTGTAAATCGATCAAAGTCAGGGGACTGACCCAAGCGTAATATGCAACATAAAGAAGACTTTCAAGGCAGAAAAGTCAAAGGACTGTATCCTATCAGTCCTATAGTATGGAAGGACCAAATGACTCTATGAAAGTTGGTAGGAACCTACGACTGACATATCTGTCCCCAAGGAAAAAGAAAACAACCTTTCATGGACTAACAGGTCAGATCAAATAAAATCTCATCAGAGCATTAATGAGTTATATTAATATAATATACAGCAGTTCTCCTCTTTGAGGTAACGGAAAGAAACAAAAGCTCAAGCAGATGTTCCAACGGGAAAAAAACTGAAGCCCTCACTTTTTAAATACCAAGATCGGCAAAAGAAAAGCGCAGCGAATTACATAAGAAAAATATACGCAAGAAGTTGAAAAGATCAAACTGATAAGAAAGCTTACATTGCTACTAAGTCCTTCGAAAACTCAAGCTAAAAGCAACTTAGTAGAACATCCAAATCTACATCACTCCAGGAGAGTTCTTTGTGAACTAGAGTATCTAAGTCTGTTAGACTTGTAGAGTTCTTAGTGAACTAGAGTTCCAAGACTGCTGTTCTTGAAGGAATCTTAGTGATTCTGAAATTGTAAAAGTATCCTTAGTGGATTTGATGCTGGAAGAGCAGAACAGTGGAGTAGGAGTCTTGTGAGCTCTGAACCACTTAAAACCTGGAGTCTTTCTTTTTGTGTCTTTTAATTGCTATATCTGCCATATAATTGCTTGTTGAATTTTTACTTTAACATATCAAGAAAAGGGTAACTAAATCGTATTCCGCTGTGTTAAACAATTTGATTAAAGTATTAATTAAAGCAAGATCGTTAAAGTAAAAGAAATTTTTGAAAAGTATCTATTCAACCCCCCCTTCTAGATATCTATTGTGTCATTGGGAACTAACACAAATAATAGAGTAAAAGTTGAGAGTCGAATGCTTAAATCAATAGGGTTAGGCTCTAGTACTAATAGTACTGAAGATGAATTAATTAAAAATAGTGATGAAATTAAGTATGAACAATTAGAACAACATATAAAAGATTGGTCTTTACCTAAGGTTAAACCTACTCAGATTTATAAAATTGGTACTTTTGGTTTAAAATAAAAAACAATAATTAAAACTGTTGAAAAAATAATTCCTATTTCAGAAACTTATGAGACTATCCATTTATTATCAAATGATATAAAAAAAATATAAAACTGATTATACTTTTATACATCTTGGATGTGTCCAGATTGGATTTAAACCTTTAACTAGACAAGACTTAAATACTTCTATGTGTATTGCTTTATGTGATTTAAGACATAATAAATTTTCTGATTCATTACTTGGATTAGTTGAAACAAGATTATGTAATGGACCAGTTTATTTTAACTGTTATCCTAATTTTGAGGTATCCCTCATTGATAAAAGATTACTTGATGTTTTAACTTTATATATTCAAACCAATGGTTATGATATGAAAATTGGAGTTGAAAATATTTTTTTAATTTACAGAGTAAGTTTTAAAGTGTTAAACACGTTAGCCCCCAAGGCTGAAAAAATTGATGTAAAAGGAAAAATCACTTTATTTAAGGCAAATGTGTCTAAATCTTTTGTTAGTATTCCCAAAACAATTACTTGGTCTGAAATAAAATTGTCTGACCAATGGATTTTACCTGGATTAGTTATACCAGAATCTAAGAAAAATGAAAATAGGGATATTGAACAAATAATAGAAACTCCAGATGGAAATGTCGAAATTTGTTTTGGTCAACAAGAAAGAATTGCAAAGTTTCATATAACTAATTTTGATCAATTAAGTCAAACTGGTAGAGCTTCTACATCATTTGTTATACAGTCTAATAAACCTTTTTCATGAATCTCATCATTTACATCGGAAAATCCTCGTTTGGAAACAGAAAATATAATAGGTATTAAAGAATCAAAGAATAAAATTCCTCATGCTATATATCATAATAAATCTTTACATATAGGTTCACCAACACCAAGTGATATGAATTTTTTTATAAATACTATAGAATGGTTAGATAAATCAGATGATGAATTTATAATTAAAAGAAATAATATCAATGCTGAATTTCAAAAATCAGAATATTATGATTTTAAAAAATAATTTTTTAAATATTACACTAAAAGCAAACGTTAGAATTTAAAGAAAAGTTTTATAATTATCTTAAGAAAAATAAGAAAATTATTCCTTTTGTGGATTGGTTTTTTGAAACCCAAACAAATATTCCTGAAATAAATGTTATATCTGAATTTTACACAACATGGTAGACAACATATGGTCCTACTATTAAATCTGTACATCTTCATATAGAAAATTAATTACTTTTAACAAATACAAATGGACATCATGTTACTACTCGTGCTATTTTTGAAACCTTATCAGAAGATCCTATTCAAGAGAAAATCTTATCTCAAAATAATTTTACTAATATGCATTTACATACTATTGGTAATCAGCTTTCTTGAATGGAAGAAATAAATGATTTTTTTTTGCAAAAAACTGAACAACCTGTTATACAACCTGTTGTCTAACAAACTATAAAACCCAAACCTGTTTTAATACAATCACCTGTTTATACTGATTTCAATTTAACTTCTAAAAAGGACAATAATTTTATGAATAAATTAGTTTCTAAGTTAGAAACAATAAAAGACAAAGTGAAGAAAATTTCAGGTCCTATTTCTGTTTTAAATGAAGAAGAATATAGTGAAAATGATTTAGAAAAACTTACATTATAGTTTTAAAAATTAAGTCATGATAATGATAATAATAATAAAAATGAGATTAATAAAATATTTTTTGATAAGAATGCTCCTTATACTAATGTCCTTATTTGTTGGAAGTGTTTTTCATACTATGGATAGCAGTGAAGAATTGTTGATAAATTTAAAATGTCCTACACTTACACATTTCAGATGGTATAAAGATGTTTTTATGACTAAAATCATGCATAGAGGTGATGGTAATTCATCTTTTTGGAAAGAAAAATATATTTTTGGATTACTTGCACTATTTGCTGAACGTGTTAGAATTCGTTTGAGAAATTTAAATGGAGGAATGAATATTCCTTATGATGATTATACATACGGCGAATTAACTAATGAAATGATTTATGAAATATTAGCTTTATGTAATGATTTAAATTTAAAAGCTCAATTGAAAAAATAAGGAATATCACATAGGAAAGAAATTGGTGAATTTTGTTAACAATTTAGTTATCCTTTGATTCTTGTTGCTCGAAATAAAAGTAGGAAAACAACTAGACAAAAATCTTATCCTTATAAGAAAAGAAGAAAGAGAAAAAATTATGAAGATAAACCTAAAAATTTTTATAAAAGAAATTTTTTTAAGAGAAAACCTCTAAAAGACATAATATGTCATAAATATGGGGGAAAAGGTCATTATGCAAATAAATGCACTCTTAAAAAGAAAATTAATTATTTAATTTTGGAAGAATCAGTTAAACAACAAATTTATAATATTTTAATGGAATCTGAATATGATATTTCTGATAAAACATCTGAATATGGTATTACTAATGAAGTGTTTAATATTCGTGATTTTGATGTTTTTGAATCTTCTGATACAACTTCTTCTGATGAAGATATATGTGGCTGTAAAACAGATCAAAATCATTATAATGTCATTTTAAATATGAATGTTTTAAGTATAAATGTTTTATCTAAACAAGAATAATTTATTTTAGACATGATCGATCAAATTATTGATCATGCTGAAAGAAAAAAATTAATTGAAAAATATATTAATCAAACTAAAGAACAAAGTTTATAAATTAAAAAACCTAAAATCCATACTCCGTATTCTTTGCAGGAAGTATTAAATAGAATTGAAAGTTCATCTAAAGAAAAACCTAAAACACTTAATGATTTAAAAGAAGAATTTAATTAATAGAGAAAAGAGATTAATAATTTAAAAGATAAAATGCAATTTCTTGAAAGCCTAGCTTTAAAACAATTTAAGAATATTCCAGAATCCTTAGAAGCTGATAATAATGAAGAAGATACATCTGAACAATTTTTATGTCAAATTGAGAAAATTACTTTTCACAAATAGTATGTTGAAATAACTTTAGTAATTGATGAAAATTTCATTGTGAATAATATTGCTTTAATCGATAGTGATGCTGATATGAATTGTATAAAAGAAGGATTAATTCCTACTCATTATTTTGAAAAAACTAAACAAAGTTTAAGTACTGTTGATGGTATAAAAATGAATATTAATTATAAATTAACTAATGTTTATATTTGTAATGAAGGAATGTGTCTTAAAACTCCATTTATAATGGTTCAAAATCTTACTCAATTTATAATTTTAGGAACACCGTTTTTAAATATGATTCAACCTAGTACTATTGATTCTAAAGGAATTCATACTACATTAGATGATATTGAAATAACATATAAGTTTATAACTACACCTATTACAAAAGGCTTAAATCAATTAAAACAAATTTAATTTTCAAACAAAATCAGATTAAATTTTAAAAAAAAGAAATTAATTTATTAACTATTGATAATAAATTACAAGAACCTTTAATACAAGAAAAAATTAAACAAATAACAACAAAAATTACTAGTGAAGTTTGTTCAGATCTTCCCAATGCTTTCTGGGATAGAAAAAAATACATGATAAAATTACCCTATAAATTTTTTTTTCCTGAAGATCAAATTCCTACTAAGGCAAGACCTTCATAAATGGATAAAGAGACTCTAGAATATTGTAAAACAGAAATTGATACCCTTTTGAAAAAAGGATTAATATGTCGTAGTTCTTCTCCTTGGAGTTGCTTAGCTTTTTATGTTATGAAACATTCTGAAATAGAGCGTGGTACTCCTAGATTAGTAATTAATTATAAAACTCTTAATAAGGTTTTAAAATGGATTAGATATCCTATTCCTAATAAAAAAGATCTGTTAAACAGATTAGCAAATGCAAATATTTTCTCAAAATTTGATTTAAAATCTAAATTTTGGCAAATTTAAATAGATCTAAAAGACTGACACAAAATTGCTTTTACTGTTTCTTTTGGACAATTTGAATGGACTGTTATGCCTTTTGGATTAAAAAATGCTTCTTTCGAATTTCAGAAAATTATGAATGAAATTTTTTATCCTTATTCAAATTTTAGTATTGTCTACATTGATGATATCTTGGTATTTTCTAATAATATTGATCAACATTTTAGACATTTAAATATTTTCTTAAATATTGCTAAGAGAAATGGATTAGTTGTCACTGCTTCTAAAATGAGTCTATTTCAAACAAAGGTTAGATTTTCAGGAAATAATATTTGTCAAGGAACTATAATTCCTATTAATAGATCTATTGCTTTTGCAAAAAAAAATTCAGATGAAATAAAAGATAAACAAATGTTACAAAGATTTTTAGAAAGTTTAAATTATATAGCAAAATTTTATAAAGTTTTAGCAAAAGATACTAAAATATTATATCAGAGATTGAGAAAAAACCCTCCCGCTTGGAATAAAAATCATACTAATGCTATTAGAAAAATTAAACTGAAAGTTAAATCAATTACATGCTTATGTTTATCACAATTTCAATGGAAAAAGATTGTAGAAACTAATGCTTCTGATCTTGGATTTGGAGGAATTTTAAAACAATTAAATCCTTTAAAAAATAAAGAAGAATTAGTTAGATTTTATTCTGGTCATTGAAATATGACACAAAGTAAATATTCTACAATTAAAAAAGAAATGTTATCTGTGATTAAGTGTTTATTTAAATTTCAAGATGATTTGTTAAATCAAGAATTTGTTCTTTGTATTGATTGTTCTGCTATAAAAGAAGTCCTGGAAAAGGATGTAAAAAATTTGGTTGCAAAACAACAATTTGCTCGATGGTAATCTTTATTGGCAATATTTGATTTTCAAATAGAATATATTAAAGAAGAATTAAATTCTCTTCCTAATTATTTAACCCGTGAATTTCTTCAGGGAAAACCATCGCCTCCAAAAGAGTTGGTCGAAATGGTTCAATCTCTAGAGGATGATCATCCTCATAAGCAAGAGGTAATACCTCCAGAGGCTTTAAAAGCCAAGAAACGGCAAATCCAACAATGAAGGAAGTCTTTCAAAAAGAAGAAATGGATAATATCCATATTTTAAAATTTTGTGAAATAATTAATATTAACGGTTGAAAATCAAGATCTGAAATGGTTTAAAGATCCTAATTATGTGGCTTCTAGATATTTTGAGCCTAATGTTAATTATCCTTTAAAAGGTTCTAAAAATTTTAGAAGTTTTTATGAAAATATTTTGAGTGAGACTCAATCTGTTGATTTTGAACATTTTTACAAAGGTGGTGATACCACAAATAAGGATGCTCCTTATTCCTTTTCTAAAGCCTATTTAAAAAAATGCTTCACCCTACTGATTGGGGTCTAAATCCTAATAGGAGTCGCCACATGGTAAACTATCCACATCAAGATTTTTCTTATTGGGATTATAAAGATGCTTGGTTTAATTGTTTCTATTATGATAATCCAATGATAAAATATACTTGGTTTTTTCAATTTAGCCCATAATTCGGTAATACTGATTTACCTAATTGGGCTTATAATTAGTGGCAAAGATTAGGCCTTAAGCCAAAAATTTTACCCCATGAGTTATACTCTTTGTATATTAATTTTAAAAAAATTCATCCTCAATTTCAAAATAAAACTATGTTAAACACTCTCCCTTTATTTATTTTTTTAACGAATTATTAAATCCCTTACATTTGGGGATGGCAATTTGGAACTAAATTTGTTGAAAATTTCAACTATGGTCTCCCTACATTGATTCGCCAATTCAAATACAAATGGTGGAACAAATGAAATGTTGAAGACACAATTAAGTTAGTCTCTGAAGATATTCGACAATTTCAGATTAAACAAAGACAAGCCCTTAAAGCAAAGGAAAAGGAGGAGATAATAGATCCAATAAGATCTTTAAAAAATTCATTAAAAAAGAAATTTCCTAATGCATCTAGAATTGAATTACAGCAAAAATTAATGGATTTGGCTCAATCAGATGAAAGTGATAAAGAAGATGATGACATTTCAATCGTTACGCACACAATTGCTTTTGACTCAGAAGATAAAGAGGAATCTCCAAAAGATTTTGCTCAATCAGTGCAAGATATTTTGCACCATGAAGATTTTCCATAATTGGACACGCAACCTGATTTATTACAGAGAATTGATTTAATGGAGCGTCAGGTGCAATTATTAAAGGAGCTTAAAGAAGCTCAGGCAAAAGGTGCTATAGAAAACGACAAAGGAAAAGATAAAGCTTAACAGCTGGAGGAATCTGCTGCTTTAATAAAGTAGCCATCATGTCATAAATAAATGTGGGAAAAAAAGGTCATTATGCAAATAAATGCACTTTTAAAAAGAAAATTAATTCTTTAAATTTGGAAGAATCAGTTAAACAACAAATTTATAATGTTTTAATGGAATCTGATTCTGATATTTCTAATAAAACATCTGAATATGATAGTACTAATGAAGTGTTTAATATTCGTGATTATGATGTTTTTGAATCTTCTGATACAACTTCTTCTGATGAAGATATATGTGCCTGTAAAATAGATCAAAATCATTATAATGTTGTTTTAAATATGAATAGTTTAAGTATAAATGTTTTATCTAATACCCCCGTAAACGAAACGGAGTAGAATGAATGTTGAGTTTGTCACGAAGGAGCTCAAAGCAAAGAGAAATCAATGGTTTGGTGAAGATGTCAGCAACTTGATCCTTAATGGAGCAATATCGTACATTAAGACATTGAGTAGCAACACAGTCACGAAAAAAGTGAAAGTCAATTTCGATGTGTTTTGTATAGGTATAAAAGGCAGGATTTGCAGTGAGGTAGGTGGCTCCAATGTTGTCACACCAAATAACTGGTGGGTGAGGAAGGAAGAAGCCTAATTCCCGTAAGAGAGATTGGAGCCATAGAAGTTCAGTAGTAGTGTTGGCTAAGGAGTGATATTCTGATTATGTACTTGAGCGCAACACGGTTGACTGTTTGCGAGAGCTCCATGAGATAAGATTGGAGCCGAGAAATACACAATAGCTATCGGTTGATTTTCTGTCATCAGGGCAGTCAACCCAGTCAGCATCAGAGTAGGCTTCCTACAAGGATGATTTGTTCTTTGTGAGAAGAAGACCATGAGAAATAGTGCACTTGAGATAGCGTAGGATACGCATGACAAGCCTGCCAATGGATAACGATGGGACGATACATAAACGGACAAACCTTATTATCTACAAAGGAAATGTCAGGTCTGGTCAGAGATAGATATTGCAAAGCACCTACTGTACTCCTATACTCAGTAGGATCGGGCAACGAATCACCATGAAAGGCAGAGAGAGCATGAGCATAGGACATAGAGAGGAGATAGTCTTTGATACCATAAAATGATAAAATAATAAAAAGTCTTTGGCCGAATGAATCTCTTCTGTTGCTATTGTTAGTGTATATAGTACATTAGATATACATGACTTTAGTAGATCAGATAAGTACAAGTATTTGAGTAGATCAGATATATATATTTGACTTTGAAGTGAATATATATCCTATTATCTCTCATTGTGGTGTAGCTTGTTATTTTGATAAGGTTGACTTGAATGTTGAACATTATCTGCACTTATTGTTCTAATAGTAGTAACAAATATGAGTGTACATTTGAGATCAGTGATGAAGTTTTTTTAATAAACGAGTTTTTATCAATTATATTATTGATAAATGTTATGAAAAAGGTTGAAAAGTCAGCACCAGATCCGCTATAAAAATGAGGTGGATTTGGGGGTGTGACATCGCACTTCATGACCCCCTCTTTATTTGGTTTGATAATATTAGGCTTAAAAATTTGGCGCATCGGTAACATTTTGGCACATTTACAACTATATCACGTGCAGGTGACGACGCCTACGATACATTAACACTATATCAACCATAACTTTCAAATATTTTAAAGTTACAAAACCTACAACATATAAAATAAAGCTCTCAAAATATCAAACCAAGTTTAAGTTAAGAAAATCTACAAGAAAACTTAGGAATTTTCTTACAGCACTAATTTGCCTTACAAAAAAGTAGTGCAATGTCAAAAAGCCTTTTTTCCAAGCTCGTTGTTTTGATGGATCTCACGTCTTCTTACTAGGATTCTAAAATCAATTTTCTATAATGAAATTGAATTTTATGCTTAGTGTATTAACAAGAAAATGAGTAACAATGATAATTAAACTTTTATAAAAAATTATCATCTGGTTCCAAATTGAAAAGAGTTTGGAGTGGATTAAAATAATTCAAAACTTTCGTGTGCCTTGGTTAATGGGATATGTATATATATATACACTTAATTGCTCGTGCCTGAAAGCACGACATAACGAAAAATTAAATTAAATTTCAAATAATAAAAATATTATTATTATTAAGAAAATTATTAATATTATTATTATTATTACTACTACTATAATTATTATTAGTAGTAGTAGTAGTAGTAGTATTACTATTATTATTATTATTACTATTATTGTTATTACTATTACTTTTATTATTATAATAATAATTATTATAATTATAATTATTATTATCACTATTAATATTATTATTACTATTATTATATTAATTATTATTATTATTATTATTATTATTATTATTATTATTATTAGTAGTAGTAGTAGTAGTAGTAGTAGTAGTAGTAGTATTAGGGCTGGCTACAAAACCATTAGCACGTCTGTCAATGATTTACAAAGGGAAAATAGTCAAGAAACAAATTACATACAAAAGACTTACCCTAAACGCGACTTGGGTGACGTCCCACTAAAAACTGTAGCAACTATAGTTAATAGTATGTCAGGAATATATAAAATCATATTAAAATATTGAATCTTAAGTACTACATATATGGTCTCATGAAAACCTACTATTGAGGTGGTGGAGACCTTTCGGCCAGAACAAGTTGGCAAACTTCTTCCCTAATTGCCTGTTCTGTTTTAATTATTAATTCTTCTGTTTGAACTATACGATCAAAAAAATATTATTGACTATTTTTTTCCGAATATTTCAACAAAAGGATTAATAACTAAAGATTTTGTATTATTTGAATTGTCAGGGATTAACTCTAATGACATAGGTTGAGGATGAATTGATTGAATGGTTTTGCCATCAGTAGTTATCCAGTCTTTTTGGATTCCTGTTAGAACATTTATTTGATCATCTGTATGAAATTCTAAAGCAAAATCAATATACCATAAAGGAAGGGATATAATACATTTATTTTCTTTAAGATAATTATAATATTGAATTTTAAATTATTTTAATTGATTTTGATTATGGTTTTTAAAATACCATTCTCTAAATCTTTGATATTTGTCTTGCATAAAATTCTAGTTTAGTTTTTTATGAATTTCACTTTGTGATGTAAAATTCATTAAATTTCAAATTGCATATCACTGGCAGTTGGACTGTTAGGTCTTCTGTTATTAGTTGTATAAATACCATGAGGTATTTGGTTTTTTGAAATATGTATTCCTTTTATTCTATCTTTAAGGTTAATTTCTTTATTAGAATCATTACTAGATATTCTAGAAGAAGATTGACCTTGATAAATAGATTCAATTGGTTCTGTTGTAGATTGTCTAGATGATTCTGGGAAATCTACATTATAAGAAAGATTTTTATAACTTATAGCGGATAAACTTTTGGTTAACGATTTCTGGAATTGAAGATATATATTTTCATCTTTGGTTTGGATGATATCTTCGATAGATTGTCTAATTATTGGTCTTGTGGGAACAACATTAAGAATTTGTCATTGTTTGGGAAATTTTATTTCTTTCCAAGATATCATTCTAGGAATAGCAACTTGGCTATTAAACAGATTAGTATCAATAAAGACAGCGTGTCCTTGTTCACTTTGCTTTCTGGTGTAAGGGTTTAATGTAGATAAAACCTTAAGATGAATTCTAAATATTATAGCGAATGGAGGAGACCCAGGGAGGTATTCATAACTATGGGATATCACTCTTAATTCTAAAACTTTAGAATGATTACTGTCGGATAAAGCTACACTCAGGTTAGGATATATATTAAAATATACAGGTCCATAAGACAAGCTAGTCTCAATGACTCCCATTAGAGATGCTTTCCAGTTAAGGCATCTTCCATCTCTAAGGGTACATTGGATACTGGTACTTTGGCCTAGTAAGGTCAAATATTTAAAGGATATTTAAACCAATCCTATATGAGGATATTTATATTTTTGCAAAAAAGGATATAAATCATGAACATGCAATAAATATATTATCTCATCATTATTCAGTAAAGGAACAACATGTTTAAAAGTCTTTATAACTTTCTTACTGGTAAAATCAAAAGTTCCAATTTTATATATTGTTTCTGGTTTTACCTTAAGTGTAGTCCATTTATCTAAGGCTTCTTTAACATCTTGATAAGATATTAGTTTTGTTGCTTCTTAGTAGAAGTAAAAGTATTTTCTACAGTTGAGATAGAATCAGTCGATGTATCAGTCATGGTGTATAGTGACCATATATGTAATAAATAAAATTAATCTTAGAATATGATTAAATATAGTTCGTGGCTCTGATACCAAGTAGGGGTTGGCTACAAAATCATTAGCACGTCTGTCAATGATTTACAAAGGGAAAATAGTCAAGAACCAAATTACATGCAAAAGACTTACCCTAAACGCGACTTGGGTGACGTCCCACTAAAAACTGTAACAACCATAGTTAATAGCATGCCAGGAATATATAAAATCATATTAAAATATTGAATCCTAAGTATTACATATATGGTCTTATGAAAACCTACTGTTGAGGTGGTGGAGGCATTCCGGCCAGAAAAAGTTGGCAAACTTCATCCTTAATTGCCTGTTCTATTTTAATTATTAATTCTTCTGTTTGAACAGTACGATCAAGAAAATACTGTTGACTATAATCACCAAGGGTTCCAGTAATTTGACTGTATAAACGATATTAAATAATTCTTTCTTTATGATAATCTAATATATGATTTAAAGAAACATAATAATCAATAGACATAAAATATAAAACATGAGAGAGATACTTACAATAAAACGAAGCTTTATTTAAGAATGCTGAAATTTTACAAAAGAGAGAGAGACTGAAAATTGAAAACTGAAAAAATAAAATCTGCCTCAACAAAGGGTGAGAGCTCCTTTAAATAGAAGATAAAAGGGCAGGTAGCGTGTCCTAACAAGTGGAGTCGATCGTCTTTCCCTTAATAATTTCTTCTGGTAAGTGGTGTTACTGTTTGTTTACTTTTTTAATAAAGTAGATGGTTTTCTAGTGGGAATCTGCTTTTGCAAAAGCCTTTTGTCTGTTTATGCCAACGCTGCTGACGCCTCAATCTACTTTTCAAAAGTAGGTTGTCTGTTTATGCTTTAATCATGTTTTTCCTTTTCCTTTTTTATCTTGTTGCATCTTTTCTGAAATTATTGATGTAAGAGAATCCCAAAAATCTCCAAGAGTGGGTTCCTCTGTAATTATTGGTTCTTCTTCTGGTTTTTGGCTTTCACCTGCAAGGACGTTGAAAACATTGTCATCCTGTTTTGAGCTAGCATGGCTGCTTATAGATTTCATGGATTTATCATCTTGGGTTAGAGATTGAAGAAATGGTTCTTTCATAAAATCCATGGCCTTTACAATCAATTATGTTTCAGATAGTTCTGGATACTTCTATTTTAATTATGTCTGAATCTTAACAAAAGGATTTTTAGTTGGTGAATGAAGGATTTTTGGGATAATATCAAGACAGACCTCGGTATGGGCTTTTATGGTTTTAACTAACTCTGGTATGATAGGATTCATTCCTTTATCCCACCACTTAGTATAGAAAACTATTTTTAGTCTTGGAATTTTATTCTAGTAGTCACACTGAAGATCCCCGTTTTCATATCTTAGGAATATTGAAACGGATGATAAAATGAATTACTGATTTAGACATAGAGATGTCGTCTTTGTTGACTGGTATATGAGAATAGGCAATTTGCCATTCTTTGAATGCTGTTTGGATAGTCTCTGGAAGAATTTCTACTGTTATGACAAATTTATCCCACCAAACGAGGAACCAATTAGGTAGCTCGTTGATAATAACATTAAGGCAAATTCGGATGAATCAATAATGATTACGAATAGGATTCTGGTAATAAAAAATATAGGTAAAGGAATCGATATAATCTCAATAACTATATTTAGTAACTTTGTCTAAATGATCAGAGGTCCTGGTAGAATGAAGATGAATGCCCCAATTAGAAATAGGCATAATATTTTTTATGGAGGTTTTACTGTAATTAATAGGGCTAGAAACCCTAGATGGATCATGGAGAGTATGTTTAACTTCCATGGATGTTGTTTAAATGATGATACCATCATAGATATATCGATACTGGTCAAAATGAGGAGGAAACTGTTAAGTCATTAAATAACGTCTCTTAATTTTCCATGGATTAGACGTCCATTTCTCATCATTCTGTTCATGTAAAGAATTGTTTCTTCACAATTACTGTTAAAGAAGTCTCATGAGTACTGCTTTGAGTATTTAAACTCTAAAATTTTGTATAATACTGATTTTTGCCTCGACCTCGGCCTCGGCCTCTGCTGGTCATTAACCCTGCAAGTATTCACGTGTTAGAAAATCTGATAAAGAATTCTATTCTCCTTTGATATATTCAATATCAAAATCAAATACAGATAAGATATTTTTCCAGGTAGCAAAGATTTACTTTGATGCAAGATTTTGAACCTCTTTTATAAATATATGTTTAGCAGCATAGCAATCAACTCTAATTAAGAAATGCTGATTTAAAATATCATAATGAAATTTTAAAACACATTTGACAATTGATAAACATTCTTGTTTGATAATTGAATAATTTAAAGCTGGTTATTTCCGTGTTCCTGAATGAAAATGAAGGAGTTCTTCCTTTTAGCTGTTAGGGTTAAACTGTTTAAGAATGCCAGCATATCCTTGATTGGAAGCATTAGTTTTAACGAATTTCGTCCAAGTAGGATTTGTTAAAGTTAAACAAGGAAATTGTTTAACTTTTTCTTTAATTTTTTGTACTGCTAAAGTATGCTGTTTATTCCATGGTAAATGATTCTTTTTCAATCTATCATACAGAATAGAAGTATCATGTGCAATTTGAGGATAAAAATCTCTGATGTAATTAAGACTTCTTAAAAATTGTTGTAATTGAGTTTTGTCTTTAATTTTATCAGAAAATTTACATGCAAATTCAATACTTCTGTTTATAGGAATAATAGTTCCATTATGGATATTATTTCCTAAAAATCTGACAGTTGTTTGAAAAAGTTTTATTTTTGATGCAGAAACAACTAATCCATTTTTGATAATAACTTTTTTTAAAATGTTTAGATATTTTATATGCTGGTCTATAGAAGATGAGAAAATTAAAACATCATCAATATAACAGATAATAAATTATGTAAAAGGATTAAAAATATCATTCATGATATGTTAAAATTCTGATGGACCATTTTTTACTCCAAAGGATAAAACATTCCATTCATAATGTCTAAAAGGTATAGTGAATGTTGCTTTGTATCTATCCTTCTCATCAATTTGTATTTTCCAAAATTCTGATTTTAAATCAAATTTAGAAAAGATAGTAGAATCATGTAATCGATCTAAAAGATCTTTTTTATTTGGAATTGGATACCTTATCTACTGTAAGGCTTTATTTAATGGTTTATAATTAATAACTAAGCTTGGTTTATAGTAGGTACTACTATCCTAGACCTACTCCCTAGGATCTTCTTTATGAAGAAGACTTTCTTCATTCCCAGAAATCCTATCATGGTAAAACCATTTATGAATGGAACATAGATGGAAAAACTAATTACCAAATTTATGAAACCATACATTGTATAATAATATATGCTACTGTATGTAGGCAAAATGATAATACAGATCATCAAATCTGTAAATTTATTGTCAATGGTTTTACAGGCCTTCTTAAAGGCTGGTGGGATAATGTTCTCACAGATAATCAAAGGAAAGAAATATGTGAAACCTTTAAGATTGAAACAAATCCCATTAGTAAAACAAAAACTAGGAAAGAAGATGCTTGCTATACTTTAGTAAAGACTATACTACATCATTTTGTAGGACCAGGATTATTAAATAATGATAGAACCCACAATGTTACAAAATCTTAGATGCCCATCTTTAACTCATTTTAGATGGTATAAAGATGTATTCTTAATGAAAGTTATGCAAAGGCATGACGCCAACAGTGAGCATTGGAAAGCTAAATTCATTGATGGCCTTCCTAGCCTTTTTGCTGAAAAAATCCGAAAGAAACTAAGGGACCAAAATAATCAAACTACTATCCCTTACCAACAGTACTCTTATGGCCATCTCATAGCCATAATTGTTGAAGAATGATTATCTCTTTGCAATGATATGAAACTTCAACATTTAATGAAAAAATAGAATTTAACCAACAAACATGAATTAGGGGAATTTTGTGATCAATTTGCTTATGACACTAAAATTCAATACCCTAAGAGAAATAAACCCCAAAAGAGCAGATATCAAAGAACTCCAAAATCTTATAGAAAAAGAAAAAAATAATAAACAAGAAAAACCAACAAGGAAAATTACTAGGAAAAAATCTTATCCTAAGAAAGACAAATCAAAGATAAAATGTTATAAGTGTGGACAAACAGGTCATTATGCTAATAAATGCAGATCCAAACTTAAACAGAAACTTAATGAGATGTCTATTGATGAAGAAATATAAGAATATATCTTGAATTGTTTATCTAACAGTATTACTGAATCAAGTTCTGAGAAAGATGAAATTGCAGAAATTTATTCATCAGAATCCAGCTCAAGTTCAGAAAATGAACTTTGTCTAAAATGTAATTCTTCTATAAATGCTAATTATTGAAAAGCAATTATAGAAATGAATGGTCTTGACCTTGGTCAACCTAGTATAAACATCTTAACAGATAACCAAAGATATATTCTTGATATCATAGATCAAATTAAAGATCCAAAAATAAAATTTAAACTTCTTGAAAACTGCTATAAAGAACAAGCAAAAGAAGAAACCAAAACCAAAACTTATAATATGAGATAAGTTATCAAAAGAATGAAAAATTCTTTAATAAAAGAAAAATCTATAACCATCCAAGATTTAAAAATAGAAATTAAATTCCTAAAAACTGAAATAAAACAATTACAATCTACTAATCTAATCATTTCTGAAGGTATGACAGAAATAAAACAGCAAATATCTGATAAAGAGAAAAACAAATCTATTGGAAAAGATCAACCTAAATCCTCTAATAATCAAACATAATCTTGTAACCAATATTTATTACTAATGAACCAGGTAACATACCAAAAATGGTATATCAGAATTACTTTTATTATAAAACCTGATTTTATTCTTAAAGATGTTATTGCTCTTGTTGATAGCGGTGCTAATATGAACTGTATCCAAGAAGGCTTAGTCCCTACTAAGTACTTCCAGAAAATCACTCAATCTTTAACTAGTGCTAGTGGAAATTCTATGAGAATTAAATACAAAATACCAGAAGTCTTAATATGTAAACAAGGATAATGTTTACCAACATGATTTCTTTTAGTTCAAAGTATCATTTTAGGAACTCCATTTTTATGTCTACTTATGTCAATCATTAAAATTTATACTAATCTTAACAACAGAGAAATTATATTTGAATTCATAACATAACCTTATACTAAATAAATCAATCATATTAAAAATATGATTTGTTATAAAGAAAAATAAATAAATTTTATTAAAAAAGAAATACAATTTCTTACTATTGAGCAGAGACTTCAAAATCCTTCACTACAAATAAAAATTAAAAATATTTTTCGAAATTTTCAAACAGAAATATGTAGTGAATTTTCAAATGCATTTTGGGACAGAAAGAAACATATTATTTCTCTCCCTTATATTCCAGAATATAATGAGAAAAATATTTCTACTAAATCTCGTCCCAGTCAAATGAAAAAAGAATTATTACAATTATGGAAAACAGAAATTGAGTTTCTTTTACAAAAAAAAAAAAAATTAATAAGACCAAGCCATTTTCCTTAGAGCTGTACTGCTTTCTACGTAAACAAAAATACAGAAATTGAAAGAGGAACACCAATGTTAGTTATTAATTATAAACCGTTAAATAAAGCCTTATAGTGGATAAGGTATCCAATTTCAAATAAAAAAGATCTTTTAGATCGATTACATGATTCTACTATCTTCGCTAAATTTGATTTAAAATTGGGATTTTGGCAAATACAAATTGATGAGAAGGATAGATACAAAACAACATTCACTGTACCTTTTAGACATTATGAATGGAATGTTTTACCCTTTGGAGTAAAAAATGGTCTATCAGAATTTCAACATATCATGAATGATATTTTTAATCCTTTTACATAATTTATTATCTGTTATATTGATGATGTTTTAATTTTCTCATCTTCTATAGACCAGTATATTAAACATCTAAACATTTTTAAAAAAGTTAATATAAAAAATGGATTAGTTGTTTTTGCATCAAAAATGAAACTTTTTCAAACAACTATCAGATTTTTAGGAAATAATATCCATAATGGAACTATTATTCCTATAAACAGAAGTATTGAATTTGCATGTAAATTTTCTGATAAAATTAAAGACAAAACTCAATTACAACGATTTTTAGGAAGTCTTAATTACAGCAGAGATTTTTATCCTCAAATTGCACATGATACTTCTATTCTGTATGATAGATTAAAAAAGAATCATTTACCATGGAATAAAAAGCACACTTTAGTAGTACAAAAAATTAAAGAAAAAGTTAAACAATTGCCTTGTTTAAATTTACCAAATCCTACTTGAAAGAAATTTGTTGAAACTGATGTTTCCAATCAAGGATATAGTGGGATTCTTAAACAGTTTAACCCTAACAGCAAAAAGGAAGAACTACTTCGTTTTCATTCAGGAACATGGAAAGGACCAGCTTTAAATTATCTAACTATCAAACAGGAATATTTATCAATTGTCAAATGTGTTTTAAAATTTCAAGATGATCTTTTAAACCAGCATTTCTTAATTAGAGTTGATTGCTCTGCCGCTAAACATATATTTATTAAAGATGTTCAAAATCTTGCATCAAAGCAAATCTTTGCTACCTGGCAAAGTATCTTATCTGTATTTGATTTTGATATTGAATATATCAAAGGAGAATATAATTCTTTACCAGATTTTTTAACACGTGAATAATTGCAGGGTTAATGACCAACAGAGGCCGTGGCCGAGGCATAAATCAGTATTATATAGAATTTCCGAGTTTAAATACTCAAAACAGTACTTCTAAGGTTTTTTCTAGTCAAACAACAAAAGATGTTTTGATAGCTCCAGAAAAATACATCTTTAACAGTAATTGTGAAGAAACAATTCTTTACATTGAACAGAATGATGAGAAATGGATGTCTGATCCATGGGAAATTAAGACGTTATTTAATGACTAAACAATTTCCTCCTCATTTTGACCAATATCGATATATCTATGAGGGTATCATGATTGAAACAACATCCATGAAAGTTAAACATACTCTCTATGATCCATCTAGGGTTTCTAGCCCTATTACTTACAATAAAATCACCATAAAAAATATTATGCCTATTTCTAATTAGGGCATTCATCCTCATTCTACCAGGACCTTTTGTAATGACCAAGAATTTTCAAACGTCATTATTAATTAAATAAAGTATTTAATTTCTAATGAGTTAGTTTTATAAGGTTATTTAAACCTTTTTGTGAATAATTAATTTTGTGATTAAGTGAGTATGTGATTAAATTCTAGATTGAATTAAAGGGAGTCACTAATAGACTAATTAAATTAACGGACTAACCCTAATGTGTTAATATCAAGATAATGGATAAATAATTATTAATTTAATATTCAATTAAATTGAATATAGTTAGTGAGTTAATTAATTAATATGGATATTAATTAATGTGAACAATGTGTAATATCAACAATATTATTAGTAATTAATTACTAATTGACTAGCCCATGTAATTAATAAGCTAAGCCCTATCATTTTGATCATGGACTCAGTAATTAATAGTGTGACAAATTAAATAGTCTAATGTTAAATTTAATGGGCTTGACTAAATGTTAGTCCAAGTCATTTTATAGCAAGCCCAAATGAATATTAATTGTGGTCCAAATTATTAGCCCACTTGATATTTAAATTATGTAGCTTATTTAATTATTTAAAGCAAAGGAGATGACAACATTTTTGGGACAAAAATACTCCTCTTTTTTGCCGACAATGAAGAAAGAAAAAGGGACTAAAAAGCTTTTCAAATGGTTATAATTACCTAGCTTGCTTGGAGCTTTGTGTGCACTAGACTCCTACATAGTCATTTAGCCACCCTAACCCTAACTTGTAAGTCCTAAAAAGCTAGCTTAATGATGCTAAGGTAGATATATACATTTCTTATATCTAATAGCTATTGCAAGTATACTTGTATTAGGGGAGTTAAGTTAGCTATTTCATTTTCTTCTTTCCAAAGTCTAGAGAGCTTTTGTGAGGAAGAGAGCTTGTGAGTTTTTTTTTCTTGAGGGAAAAAGAAGAGAGTGCCGCCACCTTAAGAAGAAGGAAAAGAAGGAGTGTTGATGCCATCCTCATTCATCTCCTACTTTGGAAAAGAAAGAAGAAGAGTCACTAGATCAAGGTATTAACCTTGTTAAAAATCCTAGCTTTGCTCCTCTTGTTTTTGTATGATAAAAATGTTATGTTAAAGTTTTAAATGGCTAAATTCTTGTTAAATATGTGTATATAGGTTAACATGTATTTAACTTGTGTATTAGTATGTGTTTGTGTCAAAAATCTTGAAACAAAGCTCAAAAACACCTTTACTGGAAAAGTAAATCGGAGCAGCCCACTCCCGGAGTTACTGTTCATATTCCGTAAGTCAGAATCATGATCCGTCAACTCCGGGTGATTGAGCTATTCGATATGAAGATTCTCCAAGTTGAATGACTAAAATCCGATTTAAAATGAGCAAGATATGGATTTTCTACCAAACTACCCCATTCACTTTAGGGTTGTGCATAATAGTTCATTTTAGATCTATTTTCAGTAACCAAAACAAATCAAAAAAATATTGTTTGAGCCCAAAAAATTGTAGTTCGGGAAGTCATGATTCCATCGATACCTAGTAGAGTTCCATCAGAGTTATAGAACACAAAATATTCAAGTTTTCATAAAAGACCCCAAATCCAAAAATGTTCAAAAACATTCTGCCTATTTTTGGAAAAAAAAATCGGTCGGTTCGGTTTTTTTTCGATTTTTCATTTTCTTGGGTGGGGCCGGTTCTTGGGTTGACTTCAAAAAAGAAAATATTTTTAAGTTAATAAAGAATATTATAAAATTTTAAAATTTGAATTTTAACGGCAGTTGACATTTATTAGAATTAATGGTTGATTAAACCTTACTAATTAAACGAAAAATGCTAAATTAATATTTTTAATTTCTGAAAAATCATAAAACTACTAATTACTTATTATTTAAGTAATATTAAATAATAAGTATGATTAATTAAGTAATTAATTATTTTTAATAGTATTTAAGGAGTAAAGAGTACATTAATTAACTATTAATTAGTTAGTAATTAGATAAAATTACTAATAAATTATTATTAAATAATAAATATGTGATTTAAGTATTTAATAATAATATAAGAAAGATAAAGTGAATAAATTAATTCTTTATTATTTAATTGAGAATTAAATAGTAAATAAAGATAAGTAATTAACTTATTATTATTTAATTAAAATTAAATAATAATTAAAGAGAGATAAATTTTATAAATTAATTATTTATTATTTAAATAATAAATAAAGATAATTAAGCAATTAATTATTCTTAACATTAAATAATAATTAAAGGAGGATTAAATTAAAAGATTAATTATTTATTATTTAATTAAGATTAAATAATAAGTAAGGGTAATTGATTGATTAATAATTATTTAATGAACATTAAATAATAATTAAACGAGGATTGAACTAATAAATTAATTATTTATTATTTAATTAAAATTTAATAATAAGTAAAGGTAATTGAGTAATTAATTATTATTTAATTAACATTAAATAATAATTAAATGAGGATTAAATTAATAAATTATTTATTATTTATTTAAGATTAAATAATAGGCAAGGATAATTAATTAATTTATTATTATTTAATTGATGTTAAATAATGATTAAAGAAGATTAAAATAAGTAAGTTAATTATTTATCAATTAATTGAGGATTAATGATAAATAAGGAGGATTATTAGCACATGAATAATTATTTATTGTATAATAATAATTAATAATAGTTATCATTTATTATAATAATGATAAATGAGGTACTGAAACAATTGCAATAAATTGTTTAATAGTTTAAATAGTTAAGCGATGGATGTTTTAATTGATATTACTTAGAGAGAAGTAATATTTGACAGTTAAGTCAATAAGATGGTTGTGCTATGTGATAATTTTAGGTATTTGAATGAGAAGTAAATAATAAACTTAAATGTTTAAGTGAGCAATTATGTGTTATACTAATCGATAGACTGACTTATCAATGTTAGGTCTTCCGAACGAGAATTATTTTAAGCACTTAGCAGTAAATCGACAGACAGACAAGTTTCCTAACCTTACTCAAATTTCTATTAAGCAAGTCCTTTGAAGTTAATTATTATTATTCAAGTATGAGTTGAGTGGTTTAATAATTGTTGAATTATTCCACGTCCATACGATCCTT
>OX359280.1:29019979-29054979 GCA_947179155.2 Hedera helix | reverse complement strand
TATCTACAGCTTAACGCCAGGGTATCACCAGGTCAATATGCTATCTTGATTTTTGATTATAGCTATCAAGTTGAAAGTAATAATTTGGAAATAAGTTACTTTAGATCGTGCTGAAGAATATACAATCAATACTATACACCCTTAATCAATAAGTTGTGTCTGCAAGTAGTATAAAGGGAATACTGAATCTGAAGGCTTAATTTTCATACCACTGTATTATGTTGGACAATATCCTCTCAAGTGCTAACTCAATTACTTGGACAAATTATATGAAAAGCATGAATCATGAGTTATTACTATGCCATACTTGAGGATGAGGCTATATGATCTGATAACATCTTTTTATATCTTTTTGGTAAGGATGTTGTAAGGGGTTCCCCAAATTAAAGGATCCAACTTGGCGGAGTTGCTCATAAGTTGCAACTTTTAAATATTAAAAGCAAGGTTCTAACTTGTTATGAAAAACCTATAGCAATAAGGATTAACTTTTCCAGTATGAAAAATGCATATGCGTAACAATCACTCCATCCCCCTAAATAGAAACTTTCATTCAATCTCTGATCTATACTCCACTCTTCTACCCTTTGTCCCTTTTCTTTAGTTTACTCTGTCTCCGTGTGTTTTTTGTTCTTCTCAAAAATCTTACCTGCCCCCCAGTAATAGCTTATTCTTCTCCCATTTCTTTGCTTTAGTCTCTATATCCGTGCAGTAAAGTATATATACTGTTGGAACTTGTAGTCACAGGAAGAAGCACAAAAATTTCTCATGAATTAGGATCTATTTTGTTGGGTGTATGTGTATCTTTTAAATAGTTAAATCATTTTACATCGTCTCATCGTTCTAGTGTATGATTTGGGGGTGTACCTTGAAGAGGGGATTATCTTTCGTTACCAAGCATTTAGTATCATTTTCCGATGTTTATGTTGGCCTGTTTGCTATACAATTATCTGATGAATTTAGAAGTTTATTGTATTCTATATTAGGATATTTGCCTCATTTCACAACAAAGAAACCAGCACATGCGATTGCTTTTTTATTAATTCCCAAGACCTATTTCCTTTTGTTCCATTTTGTTTTCCCTTAATGTTGTCCATTTCAATATTTTATTTTAGGTCATAAAAGCTAAGGTAACGGATCCTTTGATCCACAATCCAGCATTTTCTTTAAGTTGTTGCTTTTTACTTTGTTGTTTTTGATTAAATATTGACCATTATGCCATTATATTTACCGATAGACTTGACTGTTTTGTGAACTAAACACTTTTAGTGGGCTATTTTGTTTGTTCAAATGTTAACTATGATTTTGTTTTCTGAACATAGGATAGCCCTCTTGTACAAACTGTTGATTAATTGATAATCACATTGACCTCTTTTTTTCTTCACAAGTAATTGCATAGGATTCTTTCAGGTGCATAATAAAGGTCATTTAATCAAGAAAATATTCCAATTCGTTTTCATAAGTTTTATTTTTTCTTTAATTGCTGTTTGGCAACTACCTCTATTCCTGTGTTTATGTCTACGCCAAATAAATTGGGTCTCCAGAGCTACCTGTTTATAAGAATTATAACCTTCTCCATCCTGACTTATCCCGACTATAAAACTGTGTTTGTGAGTTTTCCCTTTTCCCTTGTTTGTCATCCTGACTTATCCTGATGATCCGCCTAATTTATTATTAGCAAATACACGCAAGTATACGCAATCGACTAGCAATATAATGGCAAGAAGAGTATTGTTCCCACAGAGAATTAATAATAATTATAACCAATTACTAAAACTTAACCAAGTTAATTTTATTTAAATAATTGAATTAAACTATAAAATAAAAACTAATTAAATTACTAATTCAACTTAGCTAATAACAAGGATTAAATAAGATAAAAAGACCTAATATTACAATTTCTCCCAATGCTTCATTGAAATCTCATAACTTTCTTTTTAATTATAAGGTCACGAAGAATTGTCAACTGAGAGTTCTAAATTATTTATAAGTCTCTTCTGATAGCATACAAGTATCTCCCTTCTAAATATACCACTATATTCCTATGCAGAATAAATTGAAAACAAGTCATTAAGATTAGATTCCCCAATTGGTTACACATCACATATAGGTATATTCCTATCCTATACAAAAATTATGCATTCAAGCCTTAAAAGAATAATACAAACACATGTCATCATATTCTGATCTAAATCTATAATCCATCTCCCAATTTCTTATAGATTATCCCACTAATTACCAGGCCTTTAGTAATTAAACATTAAGCATAAAATATAATGAACCAATTCATATAATGCCAATCAAAAAGAAAGAAATTTAATTTAAACGACACATTATGTTCAATTGCAATCTTAATTAAAAATTAGCTCATATCTGAAAAAGAAATCAAAATCAATAAATAATAATAAATCTACATTGTAAGGTTACAAAAATAAAAGGAGAGAGGAGATTAAAATTTGTATTTATGCTCGATCTCCATTCTCCGCCTTCAATTCTTGAAATCTTTCGCTTGAATTCTCCTTTAGATCTAAAATTATTGATTGCTTCAATCTATTCTAATCTTAACTACTTCCATCTACTCCTAATTACTAACTCCTATTATGTATCCCACATTAGGTATTTATAGTTTACATGTCCAATCCCTAGCATATGTGGAAATACAATTCAATTAGGAGTCAAAAAGCATGCAAAATCCGCATCCAAGCCTGGCCACGACGACACACGGTGCTGCGGTGCCCTTCTTCAGAAACCTCAAAACTGCTCAAGCGTTGTGGTACCATTTTACTATGTGTTTGGAGCGCTGCAACGCCGCATCATCAGAAGACTTGAAAATCTTAAAGCGTCGTAGCGCCGTTTTCCTTCATGTTTTGGGCATTGCGGCGCCCTGCTTCGTCCTAGCCAAGAATTGCTGCTTATGCTACATTTGCCCCAACTTGATGCAATGCATGCCCGTGACCCTATATCCTACAAAACACAATAAAAACACATAAAAATAATAAAAACCCATAAACTATTAAAAAAAATAAAAACACATAAAAACCAACTAAAATACTCGAAAATTCACAAATTATCAAGGCCAAAAGTATTTACTTCGTAGGTGTAAAACACACTCATCACCTGACTTTAAAACTGTGTTTGTGAGTTTTCAATTTAAAACTGTGTTTGTGAGTTTTCCTTTTTCCCTTGTTCGTTGTTTGAGAATTAGAAGAAAAGAAAAGAAGAAAAGAAAGAGTAGGGAAGGCTGTGTTAAGAAAAGGTAGGGAAGGGAAGGCTGTGTTTGTGAGTTTTCCCTTTCCCTTTGTTTTTCCCTTGTTTGTTGTTTGCGAATTAGAAGAAAAGAAGGGAAGGGAAGGGATTTTAATTATTAAATTTTATTTGATAAGGTTATTTCTGGTATTATAAAAAGTAACTTTCCATTCTCTTCCCTTCCCTTCTCGTGAACATGGGATTTGGAGGGATGAAATTTACCTCCGAATCCCTCCTCTTCCCCTCTAAAAACAAAACTAACAAACATGGAATATGGAGGGATTTCCCTTCCCTTCCCTTCCCCCAAAATAAAACTTATAAACCTATTAGCTGTCGGGCTTTTGCAAGAATAAGTTTTGATTGTTCAACACAACTTTATTTTAATCTACACTTCAATTTTTTGCAATTTACCTGAATCTCTTAAATCTGATATTGGTTTTATGTATTACTTTCTTTTATTGGCAGTACAAGTTTTTTGTTGATGGAGAATGGTTGCATGATGAGCATCAACCCTTTGTAAGAGGAAATTATGGCGTAGTGAACACCATCTTCTTAACTAGAGATCCTGACATGATTCTTTCATCTTTTGGCCCAGAGACACTGGGTAGATCTAATATGGATGTGGATAGTGATCCTTTTCTTCTTCTGGTATGAAGAATTCTTCTAATTAAACCTATACTGTTTTTGGTAGCTAGTATTTAGGCTCTCTCCCCCCTCTTCCCCTCTCTCTCTCTCCATATATATCATAGTTGTTATGGCGTCGACTAGGTGATGCCTAAGCATCCTGGTTTTGGAGAAGTCCAAGGCGACATCTTGGACACCGAGTTGCCACCTTGGCAGCTGGTCCATGTTAAGTACTCAAGTCATTAGCCTTGGCAATTGGTCCATGTTAAGTACTCAAGTCATTTCGTACTCGTAACTTATCATATCCCTCAAAATTGCTATATGGTGTAATTTTATTACTTATTAGACTTGTAATGTGACAGGTGATGACTTGGTTGATTCTTTATTTTTTACATGGTGTTTGTTGATTTGTTCTATTAGTTTTTAATGTCAAGTATTTAATTTTTGAATTTTGATTCTCAAGTATTGTATTCCATAGTGTAAGTTATTATGTTTTAGGTTTTAATGTATATAAAATTTATTCAATATGCATTTGAAGTAAAATAAATAATGTATAAATTGCACATTGTTAACGATTTGTTATCATACGCGCGCCATGACTGGTGCCTTATCGCCTAGATATCTTGGCGGTTAACTACTGTCGCATCTCATCGCGGCGTCATGATAACTATGACATATATACACACATATATGTATATCTTTACACTCACATATATGTGTGTGTGTGTGTGTGTGTATATATATATATATATAGGGTAATGATTCATAGCTAGCGTTTGCCAAGTTTACTTTTCCAGCTAACGCATTTGACATTGTTGAGAGGATGATCCAACAGTTGAATTTTGCCCCATCTGTTAGCTAAGGTAACAGGTAGAAATAAAATTTAAAAACTAAAATTCACAAGCCGCTATCTCATTTAACGGCATGCAAAACGACCTCGTTTTTGCTAGCCCTCCTAGTCGCTACCTTGGGCCCCAAAATTAATCTAATATCACATTAGGAAAGCAACTTTTCTTGTTCAGTCAGACATGAAGGAAAAAATGGTTACCCCAACATATATAAAATAATGTTGTTATCGCAATTATTTAAAATATTATTTGATAGTTTAAAATTTGAGACCATAACATTATTAAATGCATTTTAAATTAAATTTAAAGGTATTTTAATTGTTAATTATTTTTTTATATTAAAATATATTTTAATTTAAAATAATATGCCCAAGTGTAAATAATATGCCTAGGCTGCTTTTTAAAACACTGTGTATAGGTAGGTATACATATATATACATATTTATCTATATGTATGTATATATACATACGTACGTGTATACATATTTATCTAGATGTATGTACATGTATACACATAAATACATACATACATACATACACAGGGGTGTTCAAAAAATTCGGTTTTTTCAGTTTTTTATCAAACCGGTCGGTACTGATTTTTTCGGTTCCGATTTTTTTCGGTACCGTTTTTTTTTGTTTTTTATACTTTTCGGTACCGGTAAAGGTATTGACATTTTTGAATTTCGGTAAAAACTGGTATACCGAAGAACATAATTAAATAATATAATAATAAATTTATATTAATTATTATAATATACATAATAATTATATATATTATTATATATATAATAATATATATAATTATATATATTATTATAATTTATAAATAAATTAATATATAATTATTATTTATAAATTATAATTATATATATTACCAATTGGTATAAATCGAAAACCGAACCGAATTTGTACCGAACCAATACCGAAATCGGTAATTCGGTACCAGTTCTTGTTTTAGCGGTAATTTGAGTTCGGTACCGGTTCTGTTTTTTCGGTACTGGTTCGGTTTTTTATTGATGGACACCCTTGTACATACGTGCACGCATATGCATACGTACATACATACATATATACGTACATATATGTACGTATGTATGTATGTACGTACGTATGTATACGTTTATATGGGAGCTGATTTATAACTAGCATGAGTACTGGATGAGAACACTATTAGTAAAAGATTCAACGGCTATGTTTGTATAAAAAAAATACTTATATATATATATATATATATACATATCTATGTATAGGTATATATATACGTATACGTATATACATATACATACATATACATATATGGTATACATATACATACCGATATATAAGGTATATGGATGTATATGTATACCATATATGTATATACGTATACGTATATGAGAATGATTCATAGTAAACATTTGTTGTATATACTGTTTCAGCAAATGTATCTTGAACCGTTAAAATAATGATCTAATGGATGTGATGAAATCCCAAGATGCTACTTAAGTTAACGGGTAAGAAAAAAAATAAAAAATTATATCAACCCGCTAACTTAGTTAACGGGTAGGATAAGAGAAAATAAAATAAAAATTACATCACCCATCCGCTAACTAAGGTACCGGGTGGAGGAATAAGAGTAATAAAAAAATAAATAAAAATATACAAACACCCACCCGCTAACAAAGGTGCTGGGTGGAGCCAATAAAAATAAAAAAATAAAAAAAACCATAAAAAATGTACATACTCAACGGATAAGAGAAAAAAAAAAAATTTCTCACTCACCCGATAACTAAGGTGCCGGGTGGAGTATAAAGCAATAAAAATAAATAAAAACATACAAACACCCACCCACTAACTAAGGTGCCGGGTGGAGCTAATAAAAAAAGTTGAAATTTCATACACAAGCAAACAAACGGATAGATAGAGGAATTAAAAAAAAAAACATACAAAAGTAGCCAGCGAACGGATTAGAGAAAGTACATACACAAGTCAGTTTTGGTCTTTGGTCAAAAGTTGAAATGGTCAGTCAAATGATCAATTTTGTTTTCAAATGGCCAGTCACTAACCCGTGAAATGGTCAGTCAAATAATGAATTTTGTTTTCAAATGGTCAGTCACCAACTCGTGAACGAAAGGTAGTGGCCATTTCCTTCCTCCTACTTCACCATTTGTTTGCTCTTTCTAAAAATTCATTCGCTGCCATTTGCTTATTATTTCACCGCTGCTTAGAGTGAAGGAAGGAGAAAAAATCCCAGCATACTTTTATACAACAACTAATTTTTGCAATTAAGTTTTATTTTAACCGAATGTAGTATTATAAAATATTTGCTATATTGAATTCTTTTATGAAATAGATTTGAAAAAAATATACAAATTTGCTACAACAAATTATTAAACTAATTAGTACTATATAATATAATGTTAGTGTATAGTGTTGTTGATTGACAAATTATTTGTGAAATTTATTTTTGAAAATATGATATCAATTTGATACAAAAAAAATATTAAATTAATTAGTACTATACAATATAATGTTAATGTATCGTGTTGTTGATTGTGAAATTTTTGTTGAAATATATTTTTAAAAAAACATATAAATTTTATTTAGAAAATATTAAATTATTTAGTACTATATAGTATAATGGTAGTGTATGGTGTTCTTGATTGAAAAATTATTTATGAAATATAATTTTTTATTATAGGTTAAATATGAATAATTGGAATGCTAGGTTAGTGGATAATAATGTACTTTTTGATCAAAATAATCATGTGTCGGGTGATATATGGGAGGGTAATGATAGGGGTAAATTAAACACAACACAATCAACATCACAGACATATTATCAATGGGAGTTGACTGATGCGCAAAAAAAATTACTTTGCAAGCGTGGGTTTGGTTTTTTATCCATCCGGCTATTATCACACTAACCGATCGAAGTCTCGTGTCTGTCTTAGTTGAAAGATGGCGATCGGAGACAAACACATTTCATTTAAACTGTAGGAAAATTACTATTACAATGAAGGATGTTTATTTTATACTTGGGTTGCCTGTATTGGGAGAACCATTAACTACTTCCCTTTTGGATAGACCCTTATTATATTTTAATGAATGTTTTGGGTCTGTCATTATCGCCGAATATCAGGCAGTAAAAAAAAATAATGGTATTTCCTTAGTTTGGGTGCAGGAAAATTTGGGTAAATGCCCTTCAAATGCAACTAAAGAGGAGGTTAGGCGTCACACGAAAGCATACATCCTTTGGTTGTGTGGGGTTATATTATTTCTAAAAAGATCAAATAATTGTGTACAACCTAGGTATATGTATTTTATAGCTAATATAAAAGATTGTGTAACATGCTTGGGGTGCAGTTTTGTTAGGACACCTGTACATGGGACTGTATACAGCTAGTAAAAGATCTAGCAAGTACCTAAATGGTTGTGTTTCATTATTACAAATACAAATCTGGGCGTAAGAGCGACTAGTTATTGGAAGGCCAAACCCCAGGAAATTTTTTGATTTTCGGTTACTTAGTGCAAGGACCTGGGCATATTACTATCTCGTTAGAAGACTTAATCACCATCATCATCTACAGTTCTACCGGGGGAGCTAGATAGGCAGCCTACGTGGGAGGTAGTGTGGCGGCCTTACGAGAAATTATGAAGGACAACTATAATTTTGATGGAAAATTAGCTGGATCAGCCCGTATCCTATTAACTCACTTTGATATTGTTGAATACTAAATGCCAGACAGGGTTATTAGACAGTTTGGATATAGCAAATATTTTATAATTCTACATTCTGTTAAAATAAACCTTGCAAAAATTAGTTGTGTGAGAGTATGTTGTGATTTTTTCTCCTTCACTCTAAGCAACGGGGAAATAATGAGCAAATGACAGCGAATGAATTTTTGGAAAGAGTAAACAAACGGTGAAGTAGGAGGAAGGAAGTGGCCATTTGGCTCAGGGGTAAAAACACCAAATCAACACTTATGAAATAATTTTTTTTGTGCATCAGTCAACTCCCATTGATCATATGTTCGTGATGTTGATTGTGTTGTGTTTAATTTACCCCTATCATTACCCTCCCATATATCCCCTGACGTGATTATTTTGATCAAAAAATACATTATTATCTACTGACCCAGAATTCCAATCATTCATATTTGACCTATAATAAAAAAATTATATTTCATAAATAATTTTTCAATCAAGAACACTATACACTACCATTATACTATATAGTACTAAATAATTTAATATTTTCTAAATAAAATTTATATACTTTTTTGAAAATATATTTCAACAAAAATTTTACAATCAACAACACTATACATTAACATTAGATTCTATAGTACTAATTAATTTAATATTTTTTGTATCAAATTGATATCATATTTTCAAAAATAAATTTCACAAATAATTTGCCAATCAACAACACTATAAACTAACATTATATTATATAGCACTAATTAGTTTAATAATTTGTTGTAGCAAATTTGTGTATTTTTTCAAATATATTTCATAAAAGAACTCAATTATAGCAAATATTTTATAATACTACATTCGGTTAAAATAAACCTTACTTGCAAAAATTAGTTGTGTAAAAGTATGCTGAGATTTTTTCTCTTTCTTCCTTCACTCTAAGCGGCAACGAAATACTGAGCAAACGGCAGCTAATGAATTTTTGAAAAGAGCAAACAAATGGTCAAGTAGGAGGAAGGAAATAGCCACTACCTTTGGTTCACGGGTTGGTGACTGACCATTTGAAAACAAAATTGACAATTTCAACTTTTGACCAAAGACCAAAACTGACTTGTGTATGTACTTTCTCTTATCCGTTCACTGGCTACTTTTGTATGTGTCTTTTTTTAATTCCTCTATCTATCCGTTTATTTGCTTGTGTATGATCATTTCAACTTTTTTTATTGGCTCCAACACCTTAGTTAGCGGGTGGGTGTTTATATGTTTTTTTTTATTGCTCTATACTCCATCCGGCATCTTAGTTAGCTGGTGGGTGATATTTTTTTCTCTCTCTTATCCCGGCACCTTAGTCGGTGGGTGATGTAATTTATTTTTTCTCTTATTCATTGTCTATGTACATTTTTTATGTTTTCTTTTTATTGGCTCCACCCGACACTTTAGTTAGCGGGAAGGTGTTTTTATTTTTTTATTGCTCTTATTCCTCCACCTGGTACCTTAGTTAGCGGGTGAGAGAGAATTTTTTTTTTCTCTTATTCTTTCACCCCGACACCTTAGTTAGCGGGTAGGTGATGTAATTATTTTTTTTTATCCTACCTGTTAACCAAGTTTGCGGGTTGATGTAATTTTTTTTTTTCTCCTACCCGTTAACTTAGGTAGCGCCTTGGGAATTCCATCACATCCATTAGATCATTATTTTAACGGTTCAAGATGCTTTTAACGGTTCAAGATGCATTTGTTGAAACATTATATACAATTAATGTTTGCTATGAATCATTCTCCATATATATATATATATATATATATATATATATATATATATATATATATACGTACGCGCACACATATATATACGTACATGTACCTACTTATACGTTATGTGCGTACATGTACCTACATGTACGTACGACGTAGTACACGTACCCACGCACGTACGTAGTACATGTACGCACGTACGTACATAGTACATATATTTAGGTACATATATGTATGTATGTAGGCATATACCTACAAATGTGTGTACATATATGTATATATATATATATATATGAGAGTTGAATCATAACTAGCACTAGTACTAGATGAGACTACTATTAGTAAAAGAATCAACGGCTATGTTTGAATGAAAAAAACACCTTCCTCTCCTTAGAGCGGAAGGGAAAGAATAAGGGGTGGAAATGACAATTACAAATTCACCCATCAGTAAATCAACATTTAGCCCCTTCCGGCCCTCAAAGGGCATAATGTACCAAAGCCTTTAAAACCCACACAAACAAATCAATAGTTCATGTTAGCAAAGTACTTTAACAGTAATTGGCCTTGCATTAACTTTATTTTTATTTTGTAAAAAACTCAAAATTCTTTATTTATTATGTTATAAGCACAACTTGTACCGTAATGTTAAAACGAGGTTGAAGTTAAAAAAGACGCGTATGTTGCATTCCAAAAAAAAGAGATGTATTTTGATTTTATGTAGTTATTTTATCCCAAAAATTAATTTAAACCAAGAAGTGTTCAATTATTTTAATTGATAAAATTATAATTATTATAAATTATTTAAAAAAAATTATATGAAATTAAATTTATTTTTATTCTAATTTTTTGTAAAAAAATAAATTTTCTTTGTTATTTTATTATACGTACAATTCAAAGTTAAATATTAAAAGAGATTGGGATAAAAAAAAAGGCATGATAGTGCTTCGTTCCAAAAATAAATAAATCATATTTTAATTTTATATAAAAGAATCCTTTTATTGTATTATAAGTTAAACTCAAAGGTAAATTTTAAAAAGAGGTTGGGATTAAATATTACGAGTACTCCATGGGTACATCTCCAGTCCCAAGTATTATGATCAACAAGCTGCGAGGGGAAGAATTTCTGTCACCATCTGACCTTCCGCTCCATCAAAGAGCGGAAGTCATAATTATCTCATTTAAATTAGGGTCAAATATGTAATTCATCCTTCCACCCCTTATTCTTTGCCTTCCGGAAGGTGTTTCTTTCATATACAAGCATAGTCGTTAGATCTTTCCTTGGACAATGCTAGATGGACTAGATGGAATAGTGCTATCATCTAATGCTAGTTATGGATCAACTCAATATATATATATATATATATATATATATATATATATATATATATATATATATATATATATGTTCTCTTTGTCGTTTTTGGTTGCTTTATAAGTGCCTTTTGTTTCCATCTTTGTTTAAGGGGCTTACAGACATTTGTAGACAGTACTCAGAATTTCAATAAAAAATATACACCCTCTATTCCCCAAAAAGAGTCCCATTTGACTTTGATCCTACTTAATTTGCAAATCTTAAAATTTTAAATTGTGATGTGAATTTATTTTAGTTTTTTAAATAATAAATTTGTATGTAGTACTTTCTTTTTTCAAGTAGTTTACAGGATTAACTATTGTACTAATCGAAATCAAATAAATTCATATCAACTTGGAATATGAAGAATTCGCAAATTGATCAAGAAAAGAATCAAATGCGCCTCTTTTTGTGGAATGTAGGGAGTATTTGACAGCTCCAAATTATGGGTATGTAATTTAAAAACCTATGTAGTGATAATAAAAGTGTAGTTGCGCAGTCTACATGCACATGCACACACACACAAGTACACACATATGTAGCTGCTTTATTTACTGGAGCTACATTCATACTCTCTTTAATGGAAATGCATTCATATATAATTTTTCCACTTTAATGTGAAAACACATGATAGAGTGCATAATTAGAACTCAATAGTAGACCAGGTACAGAGGATGAAGCAAATTTAAATCATTATCAGCACTAAATTTTAATTCATTTCATGCCAGTTTTCTTTACAAATAAGTGATAAATGTTGGATGGTACTTTACAGGAAGCAGTTCCAAGGATATCTCAGGCTGATATAGAGTTATCTCGCCATCGCTTATCTGTATTCTTGTCTACACATACAGCTTATGAGTTGCTACCAGAGTCTGGCAAGGTTTAAATGCTCGCACATCTCAGTGAGCCCATTGTAGAGTGCTACTTTGTTTTAGTTACTTTATTATTATTGAATGTCATTTTTATCTGTAGATCGTTACCTTAGATGTGAATTTACCAGTGAAGCAAGCATTCCATATCCTATATGAACAGGTAATTTTCTTTTAGTGTCACAAGGATGTAATTTTAGTATTTTAATGGGGTATGGGAATGAAGGCTCTAATTACAGCTACTGTGGATGGGCCGGCCCACTGCCATTGGACTTTGTACTAGTTTTGCTTGCATGTTGTAGCCCAAACTAACATTGAGTTTTGAAATATTCTTTCCTTAGTTATTGCACTCACCAAAGCATATTACTATCCTTACTAAGGTCCTGCATCCAAACCCACCCCCATTCCCCATGCCCTCTGTCACATGGTGTCTGTTGTTAGTGTAAAGTCGATCATTTGTAGTTATAGCTTGCATACTGTCTCATTTAATAGAAGCTGTTTCCAGGGAATTCCTGTGGCGCCTCTGTGGGATTTTTGCAAGGGTCAGTTTGTTGGAGTTCTCAGTGCGTTAGACTTTATCTTAATTCTTCAAGAGGTATGCCTACTTTCTATGGAAGCCTCCTCTTACTACTTTAAAACCCAACTGTGTAGTGGCTGGTTAGTGGTTACTCCATCAAGTCATAATTCATTGCTTCTGAAGTAATAGGTTTTGCTTTCTTGACTAGATTCAATATTGACAGTCACCTGAATTCTCCTTCACCTGTGTTCTATTATATATTGTTTTACTGTTTTAATTTGTCCAAGGCTCTAAGATATTCATGTTTTTAAGTTCCTTTACGGGGATTATGGAGTGCCGCTAAGAATATATTTGTAATTGTTATAGTTACCCAATTTTACATTTTTGAAGCACTAAGTTGTTAGAAATAAAACTATAAAACCTTAACAAAGTTATTTTCCAACCATTAGACTAATTCATTCCAAATCTTATTTAAACTTAATTTTATTTGAGAGGAAAACACCTGTCCGGGGAGGGGAGGGGGGAGGGGGGGAGAAACATTAGAGTGTAAACATATAAGTCCTTTCACATTGTGTTATTCACACTAAAGCTAAAGTTGGATACAACTTTTGCATGAAAACTCCATCCTTCGAGTGTCCTCGAAAAGCTTCAATTGACTATTTCTTGCCCCATCGCAAGTACCACTCGAACAGATGTAAAGCAAACCCCTAGAAGAAAATGGATAGAGAGGAATAAATTTTAAGAAAGGTGAAAATTCTTGTTTTCCAGAGGTTTTTTTTAGTCTTTTAGAATCTGCATCAATAACCTTCAATACACTCAATGCATTACTGTAGTAGTTTTTGTTGGGTCGTTTAGTATCATTTATTGTTGCAACTCTTTTCAAAAACTTGTATGATGACAGTTTTAAATTTTGTATTACCCATTTTAGAATCTTTCTACAGGTTTATTTTGGTCGGAGTTTTGAAGTCTCTACTCCTTTTTTATGTTTTATTTCCCACCAGAGGAGTACATTATCTTTGATTTGCAGTATTGTTTATTTCTTGTGGGTGGAACCCAATAAAGAAGAAAGGAATGAACAGTGTGACTAAAATTTCAATTTTGAAAACTCATTCTATTTTTTTTTGTTTTTTACAAATTTATTATTATTTATTGCATCATAGAGCTTTTGCAGCCATCTCTTTCCTTGAGATTGATTTCTTCTTTTACTGAATTCTGAAGATGCCATCTTACTCTGTCTATGCAGCTTGGGAAAAATGGATCAAATTTGACAGAGGAAGAGCTTGAGACACATACTATATTGGCATGGAAAGAGGGAAAATTACATCTTAGTGGGCAGATTGATGGCAATGGGACATCTTATCCGCGACGTTTTATACATGTAAGGGCTTTTGTGATGATGTATTGACCTTCTCTATCATGCATCTGAGTTAAATTAATTCAGTTTGTTTTTTCTTTACTATATGACTATAACTTATGCCTATCGTAGGATGGGTGTAAATTTGTTTTTACGTGATGATTAAGTGAGATATAGCTCTTCAGCTGCAAATTCCCCAGATAAATCTTTGGTATGCTAAATATTTTTTTTAAGATAAAAGAAGATTTTTCATGAAACTCAATTATCTTCATCGATGTTTTGTCTCGGGAAGAAATCTAATAGTGAAAGAAGATCAACACTTGAATTGGAGGAATCTTGTCCCAAACAAGATATACATGTTTTTTCTTTATATGTATGCTATTCTTAACCAAAAACCACACAAAGACTATATTTTAGAACGGACCTCCACTTTCCAAATGTATGAAGCCTATGAAAACGTAATAGGAACAATAGAGTGAGTCAAAACAAAGGAAAAGTCTTACAAGAAATGGGAGCATGATGCAGAAATACGATATATGCAATTAAAAGTTGGTGAGAATTGGTTATCTCCCATCATCCAAGAAACCTCCCAGAATCAAATCTGATGATCATTCTGAACCCCATATCACTCAGATGTAGAATAAAGGAAGCATATCCTTGGGAGATGAATTCCAAGTACTCCAAGTACTCACATGAGTAACACAAGTCACATCCTTTAGTTGCATACCAAACTTGGTTTGATAACCTTATCCTTTTGACTGATATAATTTTTCTTGTATGATATTTTCTAAGAATGAGGTTTTTGGGAAACCATATCTGCCGCTAAGAAATAATATGTAATGGTATACTGTATTATTCGACGTGGTCAATCTGTGGTTATTCTTTACGTTTATATCAGTTTTTGTCTCAAGATATATCCACGGTTCAAAGTCATAGTAGTGGCCTATGATTCGGAAGGTCATTTTTGACTCTGTTTCGGTATCGATTTCGGGCGATGCACACAGTTACGCTAGTTAGGAGCTTTAAAAAAATCAAAAAATTATGGAAAAAATTCTATATAATAAGAACAATTAAATAATAAGAACAACAAGATAGATCAACTAAGTTCACAAAATACACTATTTAATTGACATAGCCCTGTCCAAATGATAAAATAAACATATCACAGACGTGTCTAATGCTACATTGCATAAAAATTGAATAGTAAACTCTTAAGATATTCCAAGTTATACTTAACTAGGTATTATATAGGTATAATTTTTTTAATTAATATGTATATGTATAAAATAAATATATATGTATATATATATATATATATATATATATTAAATGGTTGCAATTTTTTTTAGCTCTACTTAACTTATGTACTATAAAGTATGTTTAATTATTTTTTTGCTAAGTACTTTAAGTATAATTTTATAAGTTGTAGTTTACTTGAATACTAATTTTGTTTTATTTTTTAATGCCAATTTAGGTACTAGTTAAAATGTATTAAATACTTTTTTTTTTTGGGTGTATGTGGCGTTTCTCCCCTTTACATCTAAAAGCGTTGCCACGCAGATGGGCCGAAATTTCGTTGAAACATACCCTTACATGAATAATGGTTGATTTTCCGACTAGTATCAAGGTTTGCGGTTTGGCAAGGGCCGAAACCGCTCCCATACCAGAAATTTCGGCAGATATGCCGAAACTTTGAACTGTGGATATATCTCTTGTGCAGGTTGGGCATTTTCACCATTTGAATTATAGTTCTTGGGTTTCTTTGAAGTTTGAACCATTGTGTTACATGTGTTGGATATACTTTTATGGTAGCTTCTGTAATTTATGTCATGTGCAGACTGGACCATATGATTCTTTGAAGGATGTTGCTTTGAAACTTGTGCAAAACAAGATTTCCACAGTTCCTGTTATTCTCTCTTCTACAGAGGATGGATCATTTCCACAGCTGCTACATCTGGCTTCCCTAGCTGGAATTCTAAAATGTAAGCCTATAACTGAAGTACTAGTACAGTGCCTCTGACCTGTTACTAACTTATAGAAGTCTTCAGGTATATGCAGGCATTTTAGACATTCTTCTAGCTCATTACCCATTCTTCAGCAACCAGTTTGCTCAATTCCCTTGGGTACATGGGTGCCGAAGATTGGGGAGTCAAGTGGACAGCCACTGGCTATGTTGAGACCAAATGCCACGCTTAGTGCTGCCCTGTCTTTATTAATACAAGGTGACTACTCCCTCTTCCATACGACATCTTTGTTACTTGGTCTTGTTACGTTTTTCTTTTTTTCCCATTGGTAATTCTCTCAGTTCCCTATCCACATATTTCGTAGCCGAATTTTGTGTTCTCATGATTTTTGTCTTGCCTCCCTGATATATTCTTCAAGTAATTTAGGATCTAATGTGATGCAGCTACACTTGTTCTTGATGGATACAAATTAGTTACATTTATGGACCTGTATTATTTGTTTTGGTCCTACTATTTTCTTGTATTTCTCGGAAAGTCTGAACTGGTATTGATTGTTAAGTTGGGAGGTATCTTCCTCGGCTTGTCCATAAGCGAGCTTGTTGTACTGATGAGATGGAGCATTATTATGAAGCATACTTCGTCCAATCTGGGATACTTTATGACATTAGATGCTTCCATATATTTTTAACTATGAGAAGTAGATTTGGATTAACTATATTTTTGAAAACAATAAGTAGATTGGATTAACTAAGTTTTTGTTATGCCTGACACTATCAATTCTTACTGCAGCTGAAGTGAGTTCAGTACCAATAGTGGATGAGCATGACTCATTACTGGATATTTATTGTCGAAGGTAGTTGTTCTCTACCGCATTCTAGAATTCTATGATTTGTTGAGAGCAATGTTCATTAGAATCCAAGGATGTTCCTTATTTAAAAGTTATATCCATTTTTTCTTTCCTTGACAGTGATATCACTGCTTTGGCAAAAGACAGAGCATATACGCAGATCCACCTCGATGAAATGAGTATTCATCAGGTAAGCCCTAGAAATTGTATATATAAATGTTGTAAATTATAAGCATTATCTCTGTTAGTTTCAACTGTGTTTTATGCACATGGAAAAAGTTTTAAAGATTGTAGTCTGAAGTAACTGAACTAAACTCAACCACTCAAGTCAACAATGTTAAGCAAGTCAACAATGTTAAGCTTAAGTCAACAATGTTTAAGCTTAAGTATGGAAAAAGCCGTGAGCTAGACTTGTGTCCAAAAGAATGCCAAAAACGAGTGACAGTGCTGATTAAAGAATAACCTAGTAGCAAGCAATAGAAGTAAGGATTCAAGAGTGAAATAGAGATTGAGATAGTTAGGGAATTAGGGTTGAAAGAGAAGTTTGGAGAAGAAGACTGGTCGATATAGAAAGGGAATATAGAGAGAGGAATGTTGAGAGAATATAGAGAGGGAAGAGATAATGGCCAAGCCAATTGTTCAATTCATAATAATCATCTTCATAAATTCAATACATGCCCTTTCATATATTTATACCACTAACCTACACTAGCTACCAAACTTGGGACCAAGAAAATAGTATTAGCCATGTGATAACTACTTCTAAAATACTCCTAATTAACTAATAAAGTCGTATACTTGGTTTATTTCTCTATGGACCTTGGCCTTACAAACTTCTTCTCACAAACTAGTAGGTTAGGTTAAAAATAAGCCACAATTGTAAGCTTGTGCGTGTGTTCATTCATGGGTGCGTGCGTGCGTGCGTGCATGTGTATTTATAATTCCTTTTCTAAGATGGATAGAAACGTCAAAAATGCACAAGTTAGTGGTGCTGCAGTAGTAATGGCTGATTTATCCATAGTTTCCTGGGTTAACTTATTATGTTTATTGAGGATGTGACAATTCTTTATTTTTTTGTGTATCCTTGAGAATCACCTCTTCATTTCATAACTTTTACGGTTTTACCTATGTGCTTGTGTATGCCAGCCTGTACAAGGAGGGGAGGTTGGAGAGGTCAAGGACACACACACACACACACACACACATGTATATATACAGATATTTTTGTTTGACAGAGTGTCAAGGACATGTTATAGCCACAGTTAGCTCCAGAAGAGAAGGATTTATGGTCAAATTGATTTTGAGTTTGTAGTTTTTTTTTTTCCTTCTTTGATTCGTGCTTTAAGAGAATAAGTTCTGAAGAGTTCATAGATTCTATTCACGAAAAACCTTCAGCTTGATGATCTTAACTGAAATTGGTAAACCATTGAACATGAAACTAATTTCTGAAATTGTATATAAAAACATATATGTATATCGACATCAATATTTTTTCTTAGGAAATATTATATCCTTTGAGATTTAGGTTGAAATACTACGTAATTTATTTAGAGTCTACAAAATTAAGCCAATGAGGTTGGCTGTGTCCTTATTTATTGATTTATTAATTACTTTCCTGTGATGGGGAGTCCACAATTGTCAGAATCGTGTGATACGTATTGTATGATACGTATCGTATGATACAATACAGAGATAATTTTATACGTATCGTAGGTGAATTGAAAATGACACTATATCATACGATTCAGTTACGATTATATACGATTCGTACGATGCGATACAATGCACAATACTTTTTAAAGTTAGCACGATACTATTTAAAGTTAGCAACTGACTTGAAAAAGTTTTTATGTAAATCTAAAAGAGTAAAAGCAAAATTTTTAAGCCTTCTACCAATTAAATTAAAGAGGTTTTTTAGCAAAAAAATATATTCTATATCACTTAATGAGCTTGTAATCATTTTTTAGAGTTTTTTGTCTTCAGAATGTTGCTCTATTTTTCTCACGTTACTTTCCATAAGTAGATGTATAAATCTCTACTTATTAATTTGAATTATTCTCTTTTGTTTTATAGATTAAAGATGAATTTGAAGTTTTATTTTTTTCTTATTACTCTATAAAGATTACTAAAATAATATCTAATAAATCAATTTAGAGTATTTTGGTTATTATTTAACTTTAAATTTTATTTTTAGTTTATAATGATATTTAATTCACTACTTCTATATATATTCAAGCAAATATGCTTGATTGTCCAATAAATTGTGTTTTATATGTTTAAATATATATTGCCATATTTTTCATTTCGCTTCTGTATTGCACGATACGATACATGAAATACGATATGGGGGTTTTTGATGCACGATACAATTCATGATTTGACAACTATGCGGGAGTCATTCCTCATCTATAATTATTATAACATTACATAATATAAAGTTACAAGAGAAGATAAATTAAAATCAATTGAATGATCATCCGAATTAATTCATCAATTAAAGTTTCTTCTTAAAATAGTAAAAGTTGTATATGATTTTATTTAAATAAATGTAATTAATTTCTCTCAAATTGTGGACATAGAAATATGAAAAGTTTCTTCTTAACAATTAATTTGTAATTTTTAATCACATAATATTAAAAGTAATTAAATTCCAATTGTAGTATAATATGCTAAAGCAAATTATTAACATTATATAGGTGTTGTCAGTGAAAAATAATAAAAAACTATAAAAAGCTATAAAGTAAAATCAATTGAATGACCATCCGAGTTAACTCATCAATTAAAATGAGTTAACTCATTCCAATTTTTGAGTTAACTCGAATGGTATTATTACATTTAATGTGGTATAATAATTACAATTAATTTCACTTGAATTATGGATGAAGAATAAAAAAAGTTTCTTCTTGAAATATTAAAAGTTATATATAATTTTAATTAAATAAATGTAATTAATTTCTCTCTAATTGTGGACATAAAAATATGAAAAGTAATTAAATTTCTTTCGATTGTAATAAAGTATGCTAAATCAAATTATTAACATTATATATGTATTATGTTAGTGAAAAATAAAAAATATATTAATAAAAAATTATTAAATATTTATAAAAAAAGTTATACAAACTAACATGTGCCTCGCACGAACTATCAAACTTGTATAATTAAAAGCACAAACTTGGTTTTAGAAAGTTTTGGTTCAACTTTTTCTTTCCTATTCAAATTAGTATAAGTACTATCAAATTTTGAAACAATTAAAAGCTTTTCAAATTTGTAAAGGATTCAAAAAAAATAAAAAAAATCTGACCTATTAGGAAAAAGGAAAATGTCTTTTGTTTTTATATCTTTAATAGGAAAAATGATCTTTTAAAAGAATTTTTATTTTTATATCTACTAATTTTATTAGAAGCTTTTTCTATTACAATTTTATGTGAGATAGTATATTTTAACAAATTTTATGTAGGATAATTTTATTGTTAAAATTTTATTATTATATTGAAAAATCATTTAATAAATCACGTGATTTGATTATATTATTATATTAGTATTAGTCGTGAATTTTATTATTAAATTAATATTCTCAATAAATTTATTAAAACTTAAAATTTTATCAAATCACATGATTAATTGTATTAATAATAAATCTAAGTTTTACTAGTAGTCGTAAATTAGTTAAAAAATTATAGTGAATTTATTACTAACTAATTGCCATAACTAAATTAAATTTATTAAACCTTAAGAATTTTGACGAATGCATCCAATTTAAATAAAATTAAAGTAATTACTTTCTTATAATTATAACTAATGTAGGACAAGTTTTGGATGAAGAATTAACGAAAAATAAATTAGGATTTAAACTCCACGTTTAAATCACTAGTGTCTATCAAGTGTATCAGCTCCACGAATCAAAACTAAGATGGATAAAATATCTCTACAGTATGAATAAAATAATCAACTTCGATATTAATCGTCTGTAGTCTATAAAACTTGTGGGGATTTCATCACTATTTAAAGAGACTCAAAACCTAAATATTACATGGGGAATAATAAAAGTATCTCTACAGTATGAATAAAATATCAACTTCAATAGTAATCGTCTGTAGTCTATAAAACTTTGTGGGGATTTCATCACTCTTTAAAAAGACTCAAAACCCAAATATTACGCAGGGAATAATAAAAGTACTAAATGACTAAAATACTCTTATTAATAATTCTTAATCACTAATTAATATCCTAAATTCCTACTAATAAATAAATTACATCAATTACTATTACATTAAGCATAATAAAAACTTTAAATAACAAATATAAAAATTCTTTATTTTAGCCTTGACTTGTGATCCCCATCCGTCTTCTCTTTTTGGAGAAAACTCGACCTCGAGTTTTATAAAATGATAGAATAATCCATGAACTCTCCTATCCACTGAAAGAGCATTTTGGAACATCGTTGACAATATTTTCACGCAATAAAACTCAAAAATTATTGGGAAGATAATTGACGGGAGTATCGCTTTTGCATTAAAATGCAGTTGAAGTAGATTAACCGGAATGATGAACTCAACATTATCAACTTGGAGTGGATCAACTTCTCGAACCATCCTCTATTTGGTAACGAATAACTCAAAAGCAACTTCAGGGTTTTTCTCAAGTAGTTCACACACAATCTTTGGTTTAACTTTTGGAGCTTCAAGAATTTTCATGGACACAAGCTTTTCTGGAGCCTCGGAATTGTGAACATCCTCTTTTTCTTTCTGTTGCTCTTTCTCTCCTCGAATATGTGTCAGCAAGTCAATAAGACTATCTTTTATAGAAGAGATGTCATCTTTTATAGAAGAACATATAGAAACAATTTCATATGTAGCCTTTTGAAGTTCGTTTGCTTTAGCTTGTTAACGTTTCATTGCTTCAACTTGTTGACGTTTCTTTGCTTTAGCCTTTCTTTGCTCATATTGATACTGACATTCCAATTTTTCAAGGATGTCTTGTGCATCAATAATATTCCATCTAAGCTTGTTCATGCTTGGGTTTCAAATAGCTATGACCACATGTATAAATAAGGTACTGTATTCGGTTATTTTCATCATCAAGAAACCAAATATACCTTTTTTGTTGTGCAATCAATATTTTTGGTGGTTTGGGACATTGGTACAATGGGTTGTATAATAAATAAAATAATTAATTTTCGATAACTTAAGGACCTAATTGAAAAGAAAATTGAAAACAGGGGCTAAAGGATGAATGCATAAAGTGCAGGGGCTGATTTAAAAGGATAAAAAGGTACAAGTGAAAATATATAAACTTTGGACTAAAACTTAAATATGAGAGGAAACTTTGGGATACTAAATGGATATTTGCCAAGTGTGGGTATATAGAGAATGAGATTAGGTTTTTTTTTCTTTTACCAAAGGAGGCTGCAGTAATAGAAGACAAGAGTTGCGTCCTCTCTTCCTCGTCTTTTTTGCTTCTTCTACCTTTTGTTTTTTTGAACAGAAAATCGCGATGTACTACAACAATGAAAAATGCTCCGGCGATGAATAGTGAATTTGACGCTGAATAGTGAAATCCGACGATAAACAGTGAATCGCGTGATGAATGGTCCCCGATGAACAGTAACTTTTTTTTTTTTTTTAAGACACAAGATCTCCCAAAAAATAAGAATTTAATGGAGAAACCCTAAGGTTTGATATCAAAAATGATATAGGACATCTTTTAGATGAAGAATTAACGAAAAATAAACTAGGGTTTAAATTACTAGTCTCTCAAGTGTATCAACTCCACGAATCAGCATTAAGATGGATAAAATACCTGTGTGGTATGAATAAAATAATTAACTTCAATATCAATCGTCTGTAGCCTATAAAACACTTGTGGGGATTACAACACTATTTAAAGAGACTCAAAATCCTAATATTACTTGCGGATAATAGAAGTACTAAGCAACTAAAATATCTTTATTAATAATTCATAATCACTAATTAATATCCTAAATCTTCACTAATAAATAAATTACATCAATTACTATTGCATTAAACATAATAAAAACTCTAAATAACAAATATAAAAATTCTTTGTTTTGGTCTTGACTTTGGATCCCCGTCATACATTCTATTCAAAATGTTTAGCTTAATAACTGATTGAAGGAACCTATAATATATAATTCAACGATTTATTAATTAGATAAATATTTAATAATTTAATAACTACCATTATTTTCTCAAAATTTTAATTAAATATTTATCCTACATTTAATTAATTATCATAATAAACCATTATCCATGTATCATAATAAGCCATTATCCATATTGTTCATACTTCACACGAGGTTGATGAGCTTGTTTCAATAAAAGAATCAGCATCCAGTGAAGACACGAGTGGTTTTCTATTATTTGAAATGTATATGGTTTGGAAATCAATGTGTTTAATTGTCACTACCATCTCTAACATGTAGGCCTTGCAACTGGAACAAGATGCAAGTTCTCCTCATGGAATTTTCAATGGCCAAAGATGTCAAATGTGTTTGCGATCTGATCCTCTGCAGAAAGTGATGGAGAGGCTGGCAATTCCCGGTAATTGATTTCTCTTTTCAGTAACGGTATGTTTGGTAACGCAATACCAAGTTTCTGAATTAGAATTGAATATCTGTAATTCCATTAGATTGAAATTTAGTTAAAATGTGACGCTCAATTTCAATTCCAAGGCTTATAATTAAGTTGCCAAACATAGCTTAACAGTTAATTTACAACTCTGACGAGTCTTTCCAGAATGTTCTTCAAAAAATTTGCTCAGCCGATATTCTTTCACGTTTACTTTCCCCACCTTGAAACATTCATAGCATATATTCAGGGGTTAGGAGACTACTTGTGGTGGAGGCTGGAAGCAAGCATGTGGAAGGCGTTATTTCATTAAGTGATGTATTTAGGTTCTTGCTTGGTTGATCTGGAACTGCCACAATTATGGAGGAAGACATCGACAGAGGTGGGTTTCTTGAAGAGCCATCTGTTCTATTACACACTAATTGTTCTCTCTGCTGAGCACTCCCATCTGACCTGCGTAAATAGTGTCAATATGTTCCGAGTTTTTAATTAGATGGGCCTCGACCTTATGAGCCCCACCTATTTTTTGGGATACAAATTCTAAAAGGAAAAAAATTAATATCTGAATATTTAGAGGATTTAAATCTTTCCCAGTCAACAATGTGACCTAATCTATTATTAAATCAATATGTGCTATCTTTACAGCCCCATACTTGTCTCCTGCTGTTAAAATTCAAGCAGCGAGGAGTTGGGAACTGTGTATAACCCCCATACTGTTGTCGGGCTGTTTCTGCCAAGTGGTTTAATGGTTATGTTCGTTATTACTGATCTCGGCTTATCACTTCGGCTGTAGCATTGCTCTGGTTTTGGTTTATAAATTCCATAATATAGGTAATGGGATTTAAATTACTGTGTTCAAATCCATGTTTTAAATTTCAGAGTGTTAAAATATGTATTTGAGTTGCCAATTTGGTGAAGTGGCTGTTACGAACATCCTAGTGTTTGGTGGATCACTAATTTAAGGAAAACAATATTTCTTTTAAGAGAGAATGTGGGGTTTAAAGAACATATTATTCAACTCAAATATATATTTGAACACTGAAATTACAAGATTTTGGTCGAGGTTTTTTTTTTTTTAAAGTTTGTTGATTGGAATGGAATAGTAAATCTTACCCATCCTGATGGAATAAGCATTCCTTTAACACATGATTAGGCATTCCATTGGAATGCTCATTCTCAAACAAAAGAATGAGCATTCCTTCCATCCCCCCAAACCAAGCCGGCCATAGGTTTTACGTCAGTCCACATCCAATTGTCTTTGCAACCGATGAGAGATTTATCCTTATAGTTCAGTTTGGAATTCATATCAATACGTACACCTTGCAAACCCTACGACCTCATCAATCCACTTACTCAGCTATGGTGGCTTTATTCCAAACCCTGATTAAATGCGTAACACCTATTTTAATTTGGTCTCTAATTAACTCTATTCACAATTCCCATTAACGTGGGTTGTTATATTAACGTGCTACGATCCTGCCGCATGGTTTCAATGAAAGCGCCGCATGGTTTCAATGAAAGCATACAATTCGAGCTTTCCTCCTTATGCCCATTGTACATTTCTGAGTTGTCCTACATTTGATCGTGGTTATCGAGCTTTCCTCCTTGTGCGCTTTCCTCCTCGTGCCCATTGTACATTTCTGAGTTGTCCTACATTTGATCGTGGTTATAAAATGACCCCACGCTGGAGAAAAGGAATAACAAAATAGTGCAAATACACAGATGACAACTAGAGGTTTCATTCACAAAAACCGTTTGGTTGGACAGAATCGAAATTGAACATTTTATTCATGTGTTTGGTACGTTACCTAAAAGTTATATCGGAATGAAATGAAATGAAATGTAATGACCAAAATATCCCTAACTAACTAACTAACTAACTAACTATATATACACACACACACACACACATATACTAAAAGAATATGCAGATTCTAATTTCTAATTGGAAGGGAAGCCACATGTGTTACATGTCTACAGCCCAAAATGCAATTCTAAACACATAAGATTAAACAGCTTAATTTTTAATTCAAGGGACTACAATTAGGTATTGCTAGTTTTAATGGAACAGTAAAAACTGGACAAGGATGAGGAACCATATCCAACAAGTAACATGCCTTCTTCATATTGCACAAATTACACTGCAGATGATCTCGGCACAAGCTCATTCTAAACTTTCCATCTGTTAGAATCAATGGTAAAAAGAAAATGGTTCCAGAGTTAATACTCAGCTCAACATGATGGTGTAACCCAATCAGTTAAAGCCTAAAACAAAAAACACAAGCACTCATAAGAAGACTAATCCATCTATGAATTATTGAATCCCTTGTGACATACAGACACTTGTAATTAGATGAACATTTAATACTGATATACCCAGAAAGTCGTAAAATAAATACAATGTTGAATATGGTTTTGACATGAGACTTCAACATAACGTATACTCTTTGAATTACCAGAAGACTATGGCAAGGGTTTATATAAGAAAGGATAGTAATATTTCTCCTCGTTTGGAATGGCTGAGAAGGAAAGGAAAGAGAAGTCTCTTGTTTGGCAAAGGTGAAGAAAGGAAATGCTCCCTAATTTTTAACTTAGGACACTTAATTCTTCTTCTTTTTTCCCTTCTCAATAAATGAAAAGGGTGTCATAGGTATTCTGAGGGGTGCATTCTCAAATGTATTACTAAGAGTAGCATTAAGACCCTTCTCCTTTCCCTCCTATTTTTCTCCCTTTTGAAAGGTGAAATTTAAATGGTTGATTCATTCCTCCTCCTTTCTTGCCTATATTAAAAGTCAATCCAAAGTTTAAGAACTATTCCTTTCATTTTCTTTCTTAATCTACACGAAGTGCATGGCAGACAGTTGAACATGAGAATTCAACTAGAGCTTCAGTGTCACTTATTATAACAAAGAACATAAAAATTGACTAGCTTGACAGCAACAGTAGAAACACAATGGCAAGCAACTAAGCAAATACCTTCCAAAGGCCATCATTAAGATAATGCATGTTATCCACACCAATTCCCTTATTGATTGCCCTTCTGCAGAAACCCAAAAGAAAAAGTAACTACTTTTTCACATAATAGGGAAGCAATAAATCAGCATTTTACACGAGTAAAAACAATAGAAGGTAATAATGTAATACAGATATATGATAAAGGCAGAAGTTTTAACTTATTTTGGACTTGCTTCCAAAGTTTCCTTGTTCTGTAAGGCAACTAAACCTCAAATAATATTGGGCCTATTGACCGGAGCCCCAAAGGACATGGAAGGAGGCTACATTATAATCCAATTGGTTAAATAAAATGAATATGAAATCAATTTATTTTACATTATGATTTACGGACTCCTCAATACTAGAGAGTTCAAGCTCTCTAAGCTATAATTTCCTAGTACCCAAAAAACTATAATTTTAAGGGAACTGCATACACAGTATTCTAAAAATCCTAGACGGAGGGGGCGCTTAGGCGCTTTTCTAGGCAGCCTAGGCGTCCTAGATGGTCTGGTTTATTTATTTATATTATATATATTTCTATATGCTACATAAAGAAAAAATTATAGATGTAAATGTTCTAAATTGTATATGGAAAGTAAGAAAAAAAAAAACTTACAAGGCATAACAAAATTTAATTTTAGCATTGTAGAGCTTCAAGTCCTCATTAAATACCATTATTAGTCATTTATAAGACAATTCTTTTGACTTTAAGTTCACATCTATTATTTCTCATAAAGTTCATTTATAAGTTATAAGCTAAGGAAGTGGTCTACACTTTAGAGTTGTAGATCAAAAAAAGTGATTACAAAAATTAAAGAAAAATTAGGATGAATTATAAAAATTCTAAAAATAAACATGAAAATTTCAGTGTCATGACCTAATAAAAAGTAATCAAATTTCAGGGTTACCGATTACGGCAATATCAAAGCCACAGAGGACTGACTCTTTGGCGAGGACCTAGAAGGATTTCTAGAACAGTGTGCAAACATATAAGCAATTTAATTCACATTAATGTAGATAAAAAGATCTGTCGCTAACTAACCAAAGATTAGTAAATACATCTAATAAGGTCTACGAGAAGTGATTCTATTATTTACATATGATAGCAATCACACGCTATCAATGAAGTACAAAACACAGGCTTAAAGGGGAGGTTGAAAATGCGAAGGAGATTTTTTGGTGCCAAATATCATGAGCTTTATAACTTACGGAGGGGGGGATGGTAACACTAAGTTCTTGCCCATTTTATTTTTTTGGCTGAATGAGATTTTTCCATGAGTTATTATACCATTTGTTGATATTTTAAGCAAGTTTCAGCGGGGAGCTAGAAGTAGATATTTTTTGAGAGCTCCTAGAGCATTTGGTTAGTCTAGGCTCAAGAGTTTAGGGCCTTTTTCTTTTGAGGCGCAATGGAGGTCAATTTGTTATACTACTTGTGCCTAATCTATTGTATACTCCCTGAATACATGGGATCCACACCCTTTGGGTGGTTGCTTTAATATATTACTCCATCTGGTCCACAAAGAGTTCCATTTGCAAAATCATAACTATTAAGGATGTATATTTTGTTCCATATTCACCCCTAAAAAATAAATAAATTGTTAGTTTAGCAGTGTGGCATGATAATGAAATTATGATGGCGAATTTGAAGACGTATCATTTTATACTACTACGAATAAAAATAGGACTATTTTTGTCGAAACAAAAAAAACAAAAAATAAATGGGACTCTTATTGTGAAACAGCAGGAGTAATACTTATCGAAGAGAAAGTGCATATCATATTTGGTTGGTTCAGTTTCACATCACAACCATTTGATCCCCTATGGAAGTATAGAATTGTTTCCAATGGTAACCACATTATAAATTATCCTTAACATGTTAATACAATATATTTCCACCATAAAGAGAAATTGGACATGAAAAATTAGAAAACAAAATATAGTCAGACACAATGACAGTAACTTACATGTCTTTCGCCGATATTTTTGTAAAGCCAATAGCAAGAGCATGTTGCTTTCCTTCAGCCATTATGGCCTAAAACAGTTACAGGCTGTACATCAGAATATTATTTACCAAATTATATCTAAATATTTTTCATATGTATAATTTAAGAAAATAGCAAGACCAATCAATAATAACATGGAATAAAAAACTTTCCAAAGAAATATATATTAGGACACTAAAGAACTGACCATAAGAATAATATTTCATTGGAAAATATTTGGTAGAATGAAGTATTAGTTGTAATGCGTACCACAGGAGCTTCTTCAGCCACTTCATCATTCAAAAAACCCCCCGGTGATGTAAGCCCAGGGCACATTATGTTAGCGCCTGCAAGAACAAATTTTATCGCACCCCTGTCTACTTGTAGTTTTTTCATTATCTCTGGATCTGCAAAAGTGAGTAATACAGGACATAAATACAAAAGAAGCGTAGGCACTAAGAGACTGGGTGTCAAAATTATACCCGTAAAATACACAACAATTATCTTTAAGCCTAAAAGACTCCTAAAAAATCTGCAGAGTGGTCGAAAGATTCTCAAAGCACTAAATGCTCTAAAAAAGGAAGAGAATGGTATCATAAGTAAGTTAAAGGTGGGAAACTCTAATTTCTTCACTACTGACAGAAGAATCGCGATAACATCCTGCTAAGAACAGGCACGACCAGAGTTAAGATAAAGAGGGTCATTGAGTCACCTTATGTTAAACCTATTGATGCCTCAAACCAAGATTTAGTTCCTCGTACAGAATAACTGAAGAGAAAGAAGAATGAAAAAAAACCACGAACCGACCTCCCTCATCTAACTTCATAGTTTTTTCTCTCCATCACCCTCTCTAAAAAGGACCAACAAAGCCTATAATAGGTATTCTCAAAGTCAATCTTAAGAACCAAAACCTAACATTCATGACTCCTAACATCCTCCACAATCTCGTTGGCAGCCTAAGCAGCATTCAAAATCTGCCTTCCCAAAGAATCTGAAATACTATCACTTAACGGAAGCCCCATCCTCTTAAGAGAACCTAGTAAGAATCTTGCAAATCCCAGTGGTCGAACTAATGCATCTAAGATCCTTCAAAGAAACCTTGTAATTGATTTCATATATACAAATGTACAAGGTCATCATGTTAAAACCAACCCACGAAACTATCATGTTTTAAGAGAAAATTCGCAAAATATACCGTAACTCTGTAAGATAGAGTACTTTACATTGATGAAGAAGCCGTAATGTAGGCATATAAGGTCCATCACGCAAGTTGAAAAATAGTGGCACATTGTTCACCACAACTAGATTCAGATGATTTTGACTTCATACACAGAAAAAAAAAAAAAGGGAATCACTAACAAAAACAAGATCATATGTAGAGAAAACAACTGGTAGCAAGTACTACCATTTAGCAACAATGAGGGGGGATTTTTTGGGAAGCAAATCATCCATTACTGGTTCAAGCCCAGGATACTGCAACAGAAAATATCGAATATTAGCATATTAATTCTTGAAAGAATCATTCAATTGAAGAGAGACAGGCCATGAATAACCTCTTCTGTAATACTTTGCCGAATTTTTCGTTGCACAGATGCCTTGACTTGATTCTGCCCAGATACATCTTCAGAAGAGAATCTGAATAAAAACATTTACAGTAATTAAAAAATAAAAACTAAAATATCACCCAAATATCATACTGGAAAAGTATAGTTCTTTCCCCAACAACAAAACCCATTAATATACAAGATTACACAAACCACCCGTTGTTAATTTCTTACAAACTAAATTTTGAATTATAAATAAATCATAGCAATGTAGCGGAAGAAATTTTCAATAAGAAAAATGAACTCGCCAAGAAAATACATCAAATCAAGAAATGGGTTAACCAAACTAAAATTTATAAACTAAAATCAAGAATATAATACATTTTTTTCATGAGAAATTCGAAAGAGAGAGGAAGCAAACTCACTTCTTGAACATTTTGGAGACAGAAAACAAGCTGAGAGTCCTTACTAATTTGAACCAAAACCTTGCGTTTCTGTTCGTCGGGGCGAAGCTGTATAATGGAATCCATGTATATTCATGATCCACCCTGTATAATTTTATTCGGACTCCACATAAGTTAGGGTTCGAGGGATTAGACTAGAGTGAGTAAGGAACCCAATTCTCATTGAAATCGCACTAAAAATCACATAAATTATACTAATTAAAATTACATTAACGATTTTGCGTATATAATTATTTTAAGTGAATTGAAAAATCGTAAATACAATTTGAATTTAATTTTTGGACAAAACTGCATATAATAAACTGCATCATACACAGTCAAAATAGAGCATATGTAGAAGTATTATTAATGTACAAATATTTAAAATTATCCTAAATTATAATTATCTCTATTTAAAATTTTTATATGTAAGATTCAAGTACTAAATTTAACGAGATTCAAGTAAAAATATACACAAGGTTGGGGGTAAAAAAAAGTTTGACATTCTATTCTTTTTTTTTTTATATATAAAATAACTTCTTGTTATTATTGTTGTTGTTGACGCATATAACGAATATTTAGTTAATATTTAATATTTGTAACGGTAATTCTATTTAGTGTTAATTAAGTCAATATTTTGTGTGGTTAGTTAAATGTTTTTTAACTTTTCAATATCTTGTGTTAATAATAATGATTTTGTCTAGAGTGGAGGAGAAGATATTGTTTTTTTGGGGTGCGGATATACTTGAAAATATTTGATCAAAGTATTTAAGTGTTTTTAACAAGAATTCGATATTAAATGAGATTATTTGATTAAAACAAATATTAGACTGGACTATCTAATTCAGTTCGGAACAATATTTCAGAGTAAAGCAAATAATTATTAAAATAATCTCATTTAATCTAATTGAGAGAATAGTACAATATGAAAAAAAAAATTTCAAAGGACTAATAGTTCCCTTGTAATCCAATCCCGTAAACAAACATACTTTTAGCATTTGTTAAGACCGGGTGCATGTTTGAAGTTTTGATCATTTTTTCATTTATAGCCTATAATTTTCATTTAAAAATTCAATAATATTTGGTAAATAATTGTTAAAAACTTTTCATTGAATATTAGTAAAAATCAGTTCCATCAGAGTGAGAACAACCCTAACTTGGAATTACTACTTGGGCATAGCCTGGATGGTATCACAAAATGCCCCGCATAATAGAGGTGGTAAATTCAATTCCCCTCCCTAATTGAAATGTTATATAAAAATAAGTTTATGTGCACAACATATTTCACAACATTACAATCTTAACTATTAAAAATTAAGACCTGACACAAAAATCCGTGTCCGACTTTAATTTTTAATAATTGAGATAATATGTTGTGTAACATGTTGGGTAATATGTTGTGCACATAGAGTTATCTGTTATATAATCTTCATAGTACCAAAACAAACTAACTTTTGATTTGATGATTCGGCCTCAAAATGTAAGCGTTAATTTTCAAATTTTCAATCTCATATTTTGAATTATTTAAATAATTTTTTATTTTTTGATAAAAACATTTTATCAAAAATTTAAAAAAAATGTCGTTCAAACATTTATGAATAAATAAAAGACAATTATACTAAGAATAATCTAGAGGCTAGTTAGTGTCTGCCATACGCCTATGCATAAGGAAGCTGATGAGATAGCTATATAACAACAGAAATCCTCCTTTTAATATTCCAGTAAAACAATGGAATATGCAAACTTAAAACCACTCGACCATGCATCTTGGATATAAGTTGGCTTCTGTGGCTACAGAAGAAAGAGACTGCAATTCTTTTTGAATTTTCCTCCTCTCATAGAAGATGGAGCATGCAAGTGACGTACATTTCACTCCATTCTCAATAATCCAGTCCCCACCTCCACAATGTCGGCAAATCTACAATAGAAGCGTTACCATTAATCATAACCTAGTAAATTATCAAGTCAGATAAGCAATTCCCGCAAAGTAACAAGTCAGTGTTAGAGACAAAATTGAAATGATAAAAAGTGGGGATGTAAGTATCTTGCGATGGGAATTTGGTAACCATGACAGCTGGAAGAAGAACACTTGGGATCACAAAACAATCAGTAACGAGAAGGAAAAAAGGAAAGGAAAAAAAAAAATAGGCAAAAGAAAACTTATATGACAAACACTGAACTTGTTTAAATACTCGAAAGTCGCGATATTCATGTTACTATCAGTATAAACAGAATAACTTCCGAATATGATCCATAATTCAAATGAGGCAAGTATTGTCATAATAACATGCCTCATTTTGTTCGTCATGAATAACTTAAAAAGGGTGTAATATGTGTATGCAGATAGAACGCACAAGAGACTAACCAAGTAAAATAAGCCACTGAACATTGTTTTAGGTCATAAGGAAAAACTAATAACTTACCACATTAAGAGTACTACTACCTCCGTCCTCAAATAGAGGATAAATTTTCTTCCTAATCTATCCTTCCTAAATTAAGAGAGTATAAATTTTCTTCCTAATCTATCCTTGGCTTTTGAGTTTGGAGAGAGAATGGATGTGAACCACTCATTCAAGGGTAAATTAGTCCATGTAAAAATTTATGTAGTTGACTTGTTTACTTTTGTCATGCTCTTGAGGACAAAAGGTTTTATCACTTTAGTCATCATTTGGGGGACGGAGGGAGTATTTAATTATATGAAAGGAATTTATATTGAAATATTCAATAACCAAGTAAAGAAATACATTCGTGAATCTGAATTCACCTAATACTTACATCAGCTAGGTGCTGGATCTCCCTTTCAAGTTTCGAGGTTCTTCCTACCACAGCAGTTGCAACAGTAGCTTCATTTTTAGAACATTTACTACATAAATAAGCTGACGCCTCGACCAACTCACCACACAGGATGCAATGCTTTGAGAGATAGTAATAATCAATTCTGGTCCGGTGAGGATTCAAAGCATTAGATTGGTGTTTACTAAAAACTTTCTGTCCCGGGCGAGGCATGTCCTGAAACCATCGGTTCAAGTCGGCTCCAACTAGTCCAAATACTCGTTGTAAAGCTGGGATTATTTGCTTGTTAATGTAATACAAGTCATTTAACCTATAAGGGGAATCAATTGCCAGGAGATCCAGTGGATCTACTACCATATCAACTAAACGAGCCCCAGGTTCACCATGGACTACAACATAAGGTATTCTCTCTGCATAACGTGGTTCTGCCCTGGGATCAGTTCTCATTGCTTTAATGGCGACAATTGCAGCTGGAGGGAGAGAAGAAGCCCGTGTGCTATAGGTACCCAAACGTACCTCCTTCGCAAAAACAAAATCCTGAAGAGCGACCCTGCCAGATAATATCCGTTTCCATTGACGCAGCAAGTATAATTTAACCTGTGTACAACAGAAGGAAACAAATCCTGACATGGCATATAATATTCAAGGGCTATAGAAGCAAATGTAAGGAAATTCTAGGGTATATAACTTTCAATTATAGCAAGATATAAACTGAAAACAAAACTATTCCTCTTTTTCTCTCTCAGCATCCAATTCCTAGAAAGTTCAGAGCTGATTTTCTGGCACAATAGTGACCCACAAGTATCAAGCTATACTAATAGAAATCCAAATCAATTAGCTCTCTAAATAATTAGAAATTTCTCAAGAAAGAGTAGCAAGCTTGAGAACCTTGATATACTTTTTTAACTATCCAAATTAAATTCCAGGACATGTAGAAACAAGGAAAAAGGACTAAGAGAGAACTCTCTTAAAGCTTTACTTCTTGCAGCGCATAAAAGCTCCCGACTATCCAGTGTAAGAGAAGCACAACCAGCAAAACCATTCTGCATGAATTCATCACTATGGGATATTAAACCCATGCACAGATAAAATACAAAGGAGTGTGATGTACCTTATTAATATCTTGATGATCAAAAAATAGTCTCAACGACAGCTCCATTGTCTTGGACACAGCCACACATGTATCTCTGCGTACTGTCTCAATACCTTTAGCATCAAATAATGGGTCCACTTGGCTAGGGCTCTCATAACTGTAACCAACATATCGCTTCTTAGTAAGGAGGAAGCATGGATGGTAAACCTTCTCCAATTTTAACGTGACTGGACTTGGATTCATTGCAGTCACTGTAGATGCTATGTCTTGTCCAATTTTGAGAGCTTCTTTTACTGAGCGTCCTCTAAGGAGGACAAACATGCTGCAGAAGAAGAAGCAATTAGCCTAGGGATACTCCAAAGCATGCAAGTGACAGTAAGGGGAAATACCTATCTGTATCACCATATATAACCTTAGCTTTCCATTTATCATGCGCATTAACAAATGAAATAGCAGTTTCCAGTGTTCTGCGGCCACATTGAACAATACTATCAGCAAGCTCTGCACAAGGCAT